>JAABNX020000151.1:18557587-18569201 GCA_015163995.2 Mormyrus lacerda | reverse complement strand
ATTGTATTGGCTGGTTTTGATTATTTGTTGGGGGGGGGGGGGTCTACAACTCCAGCGTGCTTGGAATCAAAACGGCTCAATAAGGCTGGTGAGAACCAACCTACCACCTGGAAACATCCATACCTGTGTTCCTCCACCCCCACCCTGGGACTGATTAGTCAAAGATAAGTTATGCCTCTTCACAGGCATGTGCAGCTGTACTCATAGGATTGATAGCTGTCTGCCAAGCCAGTTTTTTATAAAAGCCCATCAGATATTAGAATTTTACAGGGATTACCCAGGGTGTATCAGGACGTGTTTGTCATATAATTCTGAAGGGGTAGGATATTCTCTCTACGTTGGATAGTTAGAGAAAATGTTTTTTAATTATAGCGTTTTTACTCCACATGTTTGTCTTTCTCTAAGAGATGGTGAATCATTCTGCACTGACATTCATTAAAGGAGACTCGCTCTCTTCTGTTCAGAGTTGGACAGTAAGGCCCAGGCTGGTGAGCTCTGTCGGGGATGTACACTGATGCCTTAAATGTTCACTTTTTGGTGTCCTCGTGCTCAATGTGGTGATTTCTTCCCCCCCCCCCCGCCATGCCACCCTCTGAGTTTCCCTGCACTTTTCCTCTCCCCCTATAGGAAGGTCAAGAAGGGCTCCCTCCTCATTGACTCCAGCACCATAGACCCCACCGTTTCCAAGGAGATGGCGGCTGCCGCAGAGAAAATGGGGGCTGTGTTTATGGATGCCCCAGTATCTGGTGGTAAGATCAATCTCGGTTATCTTATCTTCTACCTGCTTAACTGCATGCCTTTTATTCACTAGAAAGTTGTCATAATCTGAATGTAAGGTGGTTGTGTATTATCCTGTCTTGTGATAAAATTCTCAATATGTTTTAATACTCAATGCATCCAAATATGTACAGCTATTGCAATGATTGCCAAGATATGGATTTTTAACTATACAGCTCTGGAAAATTAAGAGGACCTCAGCACAATTTTTTTTGTTTCACTCATTTCTCAATTCATGGGTGTGCGTCTGAATAATGTATATATTTTTTGCAACCTGCAGCCTGGTTCTTCCCGGTTTCTCATTAATGGAGGGCTTCTTCCTTGCTTTATGGGACTTCAGTCCTGCTTCTAGGAGCCTGATTCGACCTGCCCTTAATGTTTTACTATTCCTTTTGAAGGTCACTTGATGTTATCATCTGATTCATGAGAAACTGCCGGATAAGTTGACGGTCATCTCTGGTATTAGAAAGTTGCTTCTGTTTTTTACCTGGCTGCTTTCTGGTCATTCCCAGTGTCTGTCTCCTGCTTCACTTCATTCTTGTGTACTGCTGTCTTAGAAATTTTGAACCTGGAAGCAACCTTCCGCTCAGTTTGGCCTTCTGCCAGCAGAATTGGATCAAACCAGAATTTAAAAATGCAGATGAGTTTAAAAATCTAGAGTGTTTTTTTTTTTTTTTTTTTCCCTCTCCCCTTCTCCAGAGCTGTATATAATACTCATGGCTCTGGGCTACAGCTCAGCCAACGCATAAGTCCAACCTTGATGATAAATATTAAAACACAAAGTTTTTTAATAAAGTGGTATGTTGAAAATATAATAATCATTACATTAGCCATTGCATGATAATTCTTTGCCTACAAATAAAATCCATTGCATAGCTACAGTAAAGACGGTACCCCCCCGAGCAGCGCTCTGGTGGGTCGCTCCTGCATTCTGGGCAGGGCTGCTTGTGTGTCACAGGATCTCGCTGACATCTCTGATAATGCACAGGAGTGCAGCCCCCAGCGTCTTTAATGGCCTGCCCCGAAATGACGTATTGTATCTGCCTTTCATGTGTATGAGGTGACTTAGTGGTATATCCTGCCTTCCTTCCTTTCATGTAGATAAAGGGTCATAAAGGGAGAATACGTCTGACTTTACAGCACTGGGGCTGACATTGAGTATAGAGGAGAAGGCAGATAACAGCTCTCGCCTTGAGATCCAGACTCGGAGCAGTAAAACACTCTTTCACCCAGGCAATTACAGGCAGGACTGGAACTCTAAGTACATACACCCAGTCTCTCGCATATGTTCTTGGCCTGGCGATTACTGCTACCTCAGTGGGAGGGGTCTGTGCCCGAAAACACACAAACACACACACCCACAAGCCGTTAATCTGGTAACGGTCATCTTGTTTGCTGCCCGAAGTGGCCCTGTGGCTCTCTGAACCCGCGGTTTAAGCCAAGGGAGCCACATCCATCAAACTTAAGTAAACCCGTTTTACAGCCTGGTCAAGAAGATTGATAATGATTTACTCATCTCTCTCCCTCCTGTCTTTCTGGCGTCCCCCCCCCGTGGAATAGTAGTGAAGTATGTTTGAAGCCTTAACTCTCTGCCCACACCCCAGCCCACATTGAACTTGGCTTGGTGGAGGTCGTGGGTCACAGTAGCCATAACCCCCCCCCCCCCACAAGGGCTTTCTTTGTGTCTGTGCCTGTGAGAAAGTTAACAGACTAATTCCTTTAAGGCAGAACCTCTTGGATGGCATTTTAAGTGGCATTTTATGACATGACCAGCTTTTCCTTTTAGCTATAATTATGCTTAGTTAAAATTAGAACTCAAATCTGATCATATGAAGAGGTAAACCGCGTTGTCCTACCAAGCAAATAAGATGTAGTTTGTAAATAATATCCCGTCTAGATGATCCACTTAAGGCAAAGCATGTTGAGCTCTTTCGCACATGGCAATTGATAGTTTACAGTGTTGTTCCGGGGGAAAAAAAGGAGCGAGGATAGCGAAAGGTGAGAGCGACCGCTCTTGTTTTCTGACCAGGAGGTGGCGATGTGAAATCGTATAGCTGCCCAAGAGCAGGGGCCACCCAAGTAACGCTCCTTGCCTGTCATTTCTTCCTGGTCCCTGTCCGCCCAGGTCAGACTTGCCTTTCACTTGTCGCGTTCGCGGCATAGATCGCCGACAGGCACGCACCCGCGGTTTGGGGAGCGCGCAGGGGAGTGTCCGGCCCTTTAGCGGCTGCCGAGTTCGGTTAACCGCTGTGCAAAAATAAGCACCGTGCAGTTTTTGTGTTTTTCCTCGATAATGTGACTCATTCAAAAACGCCCGTAGGTTATGTGTTTATATAAATAAAAATATTGTTTTTGGATGCCCGGCGGATTGATTTTCTCAGCATGCTCGGGCAGATTACACTATCATATTCTGGTGGCAGTTTGCGTATGTAATTAAGCTGCGACTGCAGCAAAAACGGGGTTATTTTGGTATTGTGGTGCAGTGTGCTTCATTGTAGTGATTTATCATCTATAGATGATTTAAATGCAAAGTCTATACATCCTGTTCCAAGAGGGGTTAAATAAATGAAAGGGTGTATATTAAGCTCTATGAAACATTATCTGGTTGGCGGAAAAGCCTCAAACGTTACCCGAAATGTTTTCGGGTAAATGTTTGGGATAGCTTGATTGTTTTATAATGCATGGCTAGTTACCTAAAAGGTTCGCTTTCTTCAGCGTGGGTTGGGGTAGGTGGTTAGACTTTTTAACTCGCAGTGACACAGTAATTTTCACTCCAACCCCCCACATTGTCAGTGAGTAAAAGTAGTGACGCTCTACCCTGTAACCTGAAGAAAGTCTGTAGAAGTAGTTAACATTTAGACAGCGCCAGTTGTCGAGTCATGTGGTTCAGCGCGGTGTGCCAGAAATGTTACGATGTACATATTTGTTTATTTTACAGATTGGATCAATATCTTTTACTTTTAAGACATGCCTTTACAAAATGTCTCTATTCATTATAAGAATAACTGAACGATAATGTCATCAGTTTAACCCTCCCTCCTCTCCCCGTAGACTGGGGTTGAGTTTCTTTTTAGGCAGGTTTTATTATTATAGTGGTGTGTTTCTCAGGGATTTTGGAACCTCCATGTTCTGGAGCTTTCTGGAAGGAACCAGAAACCGGCTTCATATTTAGTTGACAACCAGCATTAACAAGCAGAAATTAATTCTGACAAAAAAATGTGTGAATTGAAAACTTGATAGTACATAATATCATTTCATAGGCTTTTCCTTCTGTCAATGTTGCCAAAATGGATTTGCAAGACAATAGTTTTGGAAATGGCCCAGAATTCAAGTTTCGCTTGATCACACTCTGCACAGCTCCTGCTGCATTAAATCAAATCCCTAACTTTTTCCCTATTTGTTGTTTTTCTCTTTTTTTAAATAAAGGTACCTTTTAATTAGTGTATTGTTTTGTGAAGTATGAATTTTAAAAGAAAAGCCCAGAAGCTAATTCTGCTGTTTGTCATACGTCAGATGTCTGTGAGGTTTGGCATGGAAAATCTGCTGACGGCTTTCCTCTGTTTTTCCACCAGCAGTGATAAATCTGGAAGGACTCTGTCTGACTGACAGGCTGTTCAGACCTCAGCCGAGATGCCCATAAAATATGCTCTGTGCTATATTGCCTTGCAGTGTGAGCCCCTCTAGACATCCTCTAACATAAGGAAAAAACCTGGCATGGTTGGCACCATGTTTTTCCGAGTGATGCTCTGAGTGTGTTTCTTAACCCGGTTCTCTGGGTTCCACAGACGATCCACGGTTTCGCTCTCCCCAGCTCTTGGCACGCCTGCACCTGGTATTTGGTGTTTATGATTGCTGGATTGTTTCATTCAGGTGTGCTAGGAGCTGGGCGGAAGCAAATGTGCGGACTGTCTGTTGGTCCCCGAGGATTGCGTCGACAAGCAGTGCTTTAAGACTTGCTCTGGTTAGGAGGACGAACATGAGGATTATGTAAGCCCTTTATTTGGGAGTGGGATTGGATTCAGGTTTGTTGGGAAGAGTTGGGGCAATGAAAGAGTTCTGATATCTGTTTTGGGGGGAAAATGCGCAAAAATGAAGCTTACATCAGGTGACAGAAGGCTGTGGTGCTTGGGACTGGCAGTAGGGTCTGTCCGTCTCTGGGTGAACCCGAACAAGATGCAGGTGAGCTGAATGAGCCTCCGCATTACTTGAGGGGGCACAGCTAAAACATCAAGGCCCCCTGACAAGTCACCTTATTAAATAAATTAAACTGCAACCTGGATTCACACCCATGCAATCTCATTTCTAATTTACAGTGGTTCCACTGCATTGTTACATCAGCTGGATCAAAACAAGTGCCCCTACTTTTGCCCAGAAAGCCTCAAGCATCCCATAATTCTGTGTTCTCTTTACAGGGTGCTTTTCCAGTGTACCGGGTACTTTACTTTTGGTACTTCAAGAAAGTACCAAAAATACGGGACTTCAAGGTGTTTGTTTTCCACTGGCGTTAAAACTGGTACTGGCATTGAATGACATCACAGTGCAAGGCGGGGGATTTGAAAAAATGGCTGTAGTATATTATAAGACTGGGTGAGGTGTGATATTAATACCAATGTTGCATGTTATGCGCAGGGATGCTATAAGGGGGGGTTGGGATAATTCCAAGGGCCCCTGAGTGACTGGGGGCCTAAAAAAAATGGAAAATAATTGGATTGGTTGGACTGGGGGGCCCAATATGATATGGCTCTAGCAACACCCCTGATTATTCACATGCGATTCTTACATGGCGAGTCCGCTAGATTAAGCCCTTTTCTTGCCTTCAATTCAGTACAGATTTTATAATGCAGGGAGCTTAGGTTTTGCTGAAACATTTTTACTGTCATAGGAAAAGATGTATCAAGTTTTGCAATTTTATGTAGTATTCCTTTTCAAGATTATCTAGTACATCTTTTAAAATGCATGTGCTCTCTGAGACGATCATAATCATTTTGTTCCTTACTGTTAAAATCCCTCCTAGGAGGGTTTGTGAGAAATTTTATGCTGAACTCCTTTTTTGTTAGTACAAAAAGAAGTTTTACATAAATGTGAATCACAGTACCAAAAAAAATACCCCACTGGCCAATTGAGTGTTTCCTTTCTGTTGCCAGAAGTTGATATGCTGGTCCTGGATCAATCATATATTTGGCACAATCATGCTTTTTGTTTTTTCTTTTCGATAAAGCTTAATGAGTCCAATAAACATTAAAAATAAATAAATTCTTCTCCAGAATTATGCAGCCCTAGTCTTGGTAGAAGAAATTAAGCTTGTACATTTCCCCCCCCCCCCCCTTGGATGAATGAATAAATTTTGTATTCTGAAGAGACAATGGTATCAATGTTTTTAAGAGAATTATTTATGTATTTTAGAGACATTGTATAAATTCTATTACGGGCAATAGCACCATAAGCAAGAAGAGAAATACATATTGGCATGTAGGACATGGACTGAATTTAATGCATCAGGATTAAATGAATGTGATTTTACAAAAGCAGGTTTTTGCCATGAACAGATGGTGGCAGTACACGATATTGGATTTTTACATCTATAAGTAAACCTCATTTAATGAGGCAGAGAGAATTTTACGTCTGTTCTGCAGCGCAGCCTAAAGATCGGTTGTCATAGGGTAACTATTTGTTATGGTGGCACCATGTGGGGTTGGTCTATTCAGGAGGGCATGGAGAAATACTAGGGGGGGGCAAAGCACTTGACACTCCCCTCTTTGGCTGCAGAACCACATTCTTTGCTTTTTAGTGGCCTGCAGGACAATTATTGGCAGAGCTTATGCATACCCGGGATAAACGTATGCAAATACTGGTCATGGGAGTTGAAGTTGGTTGTAGGGCTTCACTTTAGTTGCCTAATTTGAGATTAAATCCCAATGTTCCTGGGCTACATGTAATTTTATATGCTTAACTTGAAACTGAATCCCATTGTCGTTACTGGCGTGTATGTGTTGTCTTGTTTTTAGACCTTTTTTTTGATGTTGTGTAACTCCTTTCTCTCTCCTGAGCTTCTGGTCACTTTTTTTACTATTGATGCACAGATTAAGGCAGATTAATTTTAAGGCAAATTTTTTCTTGTTTCTGACATCTCCCGCCTGCGTCATCACCGTGCCGGGACTCCGCCCAATCGGACTTTGTTATTTAGGCGTGTTGTTTTTATGTGGGTGTGTGTTGCGTTTCACTCCGTGTGTTTGGCAGGATGTTGACACGGTAACGCTGCCTGTTTGCAGACAGACGTCTTGGCCCATCTCCCGAAACTGTGTCCTCCCTTATCTCAAAGTTCTGTACACAGTAACTCATTACTGTCATGTATTAAGTCATAAAATAAAACCACCTCATTCTGCATGCTGATCTTACTGTACGACTGCTGAATTAACCGGGAGGGACCAGTTGAGGGATTGCCACTGGCTTTTGTGGCTTGTCACACGATAACCTCGAGGATTCAGGTCACGCTACCTCCTACTTTATTGCAAATAGCGTATTTCATAAATACTGGAGACAGGGCTGTGGCATTGGGTTTGAATCCTACCGTGTGTGTGTGTGTGTGTGTGTGTGTGTGTGTGTGTGTGTGTGTGTACACTCACATGGATGTCTTTTCTAAATTGCCTGTAGTGTATGAACGTGAAAATGCACATGTATGAACCCTGCAATAGACTGGCATCCCACCCAGGATATTTCCCCTGCTTTGTGGTGCTTGGGACGAGCCCCAGTGTCCCTAACCAGGATAAGACGTTTGGAAGGAAAATGAATGCACCAGAAACACCAGGTTTCTTTTTTGCTCAGAAATTTTCAGCCAATGAAATTGTAGTGTTTCATGTTTCCATCAGATACTGCCAGAGGTGATTGTAAATGAGTCTGACGTCTCCATGACTGCTGTTAACAAAGGCAACTTGGGCAGCAGCTTTTCTTCCAAATAAGCACATCTTAGGAACAAACGTCTCAGGGGCTTGTTATTCTAACTTGCCCGTTAGCACTACACTTATTGAGTACGTCAATCAGTTTTCCCTAGTGCAGCATGTAACAACATAAGAAATTCGGCCCATCAAGCTCATTTGGGGAGAACTTAACTAATAGCTCAGTTGTTAAAATCTTATCTAGCTCCAATTTAAAGGAACCCAGGGTTTTAGCTTCCACTACACTAGCAGAACGACTATTCCATACTCTAACTACACGCTGTGCAAAGAAGTGCCTCCTCAGATTTGTTTTAAAATGTTCTCCCGCTAATTTCCACTTATGGCCATGAGTACTAGTATTAAAATAGCCATTTGGCTGAACAGCATCCAAACCTGTTAGAATCTTATACCTGGATCATGTCCTCCCTTCGTCTCCTTTGCTCGAGGCTAAACAGATTCAGCTCAGCTAACCTCTCCTCATAAGACATTCCTCTAAGACCAGGGATCATTCTTGTAGCCCTCCGTTGCACCTTTTCTAAGGCAGCAATGTCCTTAAGGTATGGTCTGCACACAATATTCTGGGTCTTACCAAGGAATTATAAATGTACCATCACCTTCCTTGACGTAAACTCCACATACTTGGAGCTATAACCCAACATTCTATTGGCCTTTTTCATTGCTTCCCCACACTGGCGAGAGTGGGACATGGAAGCGTTATACACAGATCTTTCTCGTAATCGGCTACCTTTAGCGTGTGTGTGTGTTATCCTCACGACTAGACTTCTCTGTTGCCAGGCTAATTAGTGGTCTACGGGGTACTTTTGTTTCTGCTCTGGTCCAGTCTGCAGTGATTTATTAATGTATAAGACCATGTGCCCTGTTCTGTGGACGGTTTAATCCCGACAAAGGAGGGAGTTCAAATTCAGCTCTTGTTTTTGGGGATCAACATCAGGTTAGCTTTCTGAGGTTCCTCGTCTTAATGGGAAACCGTGTCCGTGCTCCCTTTTTGGCAGGAGTGGGAGCAGCGAACACGGCAAAGCTGACGTTCATGGTGGGTGGGGCAGAAGAGGAGTTCACCGCTGCCAAAGAGCTGCTGAGCTGCATGGGGGCCAACGTGGTCTACTGTGGCCAGGTTGGCACAGGACAGGTAAGGACCCCCTCCCTTCTGTGCTGTTGCCAGCACCTGGTGATGGGTAAATGTGCTCTGCAGTGGGTGCGTCTCCTCATGCATTATTGGTGCGTTATCAATGTGTTCGTCCCCCAGCCATGCATCTGCTCATTCTCTCTAGGCAGCGAAGATCTGCAATAACATGCTGCTGGCAATTGGGATGATTGGGACGGCTGAGACCATGAATCTTGGGATCAGGTAAAGTTTACCAGGCTGGTGAGTGAGGTGGGACTCTGATAGAGCTCCTATATGTCTTGTTTCCACCAACGCGGTGCCATTGCTGGTGCTGGACTTTTTCCAAATCCGGAACTAGAACTGCTTCAGCAAAGGACCACAGGAAAGCTAGTATCAGGATTTGGCACCTTACAATAATGTCAGTGTGAGTGTTACAGGCTTTCGCACCCAAACCTTCCACTTACTTACTGGAAAATTTTAGCCCGTAACCAATATGGTTTTGTGTAATACTGCTGGCACCAGCAGCAAAACAACTTGGTATCTTATTAGCAGAATAACGTTGCATGTTACATTACGTGTATTTTATTCTTTGGAAAACAAGTTGGCCAGATTTAATAATAAATTATAACTATGTTAAAGGTCAAATAAATTAAATATTGTAGCGCCCGCGAAGTGACGAGATCATGACAGACAGCAAAGAGTCTTGTTTTGCGGTCTGTTGTGCGACCCTTAAAAGGAAAGGGGTAAATCAGTAAACGAGAATAAACTCCGTCACACATACAATTGGGGGAGCCTTTAAGGAGACATAATGATGCCCACTTGGCCCGGATAAGGCATACAGAAGGACACTAGTGACCCTACAGTATTGTCTAAGTAATCAAACACATAGTGTCCCTGTCTTGTCAAACCTTTAAACTCGCCTTTCAAGAGTTTCTCCAACATGAATCTAGGAAATCCTTGTACAACTTTGATCTTTTTTTGAGAGAAAAGTAATCGACCAGGAAGACGGAGTATAAAAGTATATAGTAGGTACGATTCGCAGAATAAGAGAACCTATATTGTTATTATGCATAATACAATATTGTTATAATTGTCATAATCATTGAATCATCATTCATTAGCTGAGTCATCTTAATTACTGCATGAGAGTTCACCGGGGACACCAAATGGTCGTATTGCGCTCACAGTAATCCCTTCATCTCATCTTTGTCTGTTCCTGTGGCGTGTCCGTACGTACATGCATACACACTTGCATGCAATCGAGGTTCGGGTACGGTCTTCTGCAGCGTCAGGTTCACATTCTTTCACGCACGTCCCTGTTGGCGTCACAGGGGTGCAGCCGAACCAGTTCCTCCTTCCCTGGGCCTGCTGGGCGGACGCGTCAGAGCACGGGAGGAGCGGGGGGGGGTGGGGGTTCCCTGATTTATTTTCAAAGATGAGGGTGGGGTGGGGTGGGGAACTGGCGTCTGCTAACAGAAATTCTGTGCTGTAAATCCTGCTGAACTGTTGCGTTGGCAGCGCTAGCAGGTCTGTAATGAGCAGTTTCTCGAGAGCCGCTCTGTTCGCCACAGCCTGACACACGCCTTTCGGCTGTGTGTGAGAGGTCTTAGCTGGTGATACGTGCGTGAGGATCCAACCCTGCGGTAACGGTGCGGAAAAAAAATGTGAAATGTGCATTCCCTGGTATGAAATAAAAGAATACTAATCTGAGTCATTTAAGGCAAAAAGTGTGGTACTAAATCGCAACAGTGACTCTGACATTTTAAGTTTTAATTAAGGGACAATAATCCAGATTTTGCTTTTGGTTTATTATATATAAAATACTATAAAAAAGCAGATGTGCAGAATTGATGGATAAAGCTGTGCACGCAATCTCATTTCAGAGAGAACCTGTTATGGATGCATGCAGTGAATGAAATGGATATGCCTGTAGGCTCAGTAAATGAGGCTCTGCTACCCTGGAAAGCTTGCTGTTCCATCACAGGGGGCCTTACACACACACACAAACTGGGGGCAATTTAGATACAGATGCAGCCTTGGGACTGTGCGAGGAAGCTGGAATGTTTCATTTTGTGAAACACACCCATCCACCCACCCGCACAGAGTTATAAAAACCGAGCCCATATTTAACGTGCTGTCTGCTGTTCCACACTTCGCCTACGTATCTGGATGTCCTGAGGATCATTTGGGGTTTGGCTATTTGGCTGTTCTGCCCTGTCGCGTGGCAGCTCACAGGGACATTGTACAGCCACCTATAAGTGCTCGTACCACATGCTGGGTGCCCAGTGTGCTTCCGAGGGGGCTGTATGCAGCCACATGACCCCAGATGACCTTTGCTCAGCCCAGCTCTAATCATGCGAAACAGTCGGCCAGAAGGGGGATGGCAGTGCGGAATGAACTTCGTCGGTGCTCTTATTTGATTGAGAATTTGTGTCATGTTATGGATTCAGTTTGCAGCTAATCCCATACTAAAATGATTCAGATATGAAATTCTTGATAATATAATTATTTTTGTTGACATCCATTTATTAGCCACTTGTACTAGTTAGGGTGCGCATTGTTTGCGTTTACATCTGTTTTTATTTAGCAGATGTTTTTGTCCAAAATAACATGTAGTTGAACCATGTAGCACCTTACATGCATACTGTCTAGGAGGTGACTAGGCAGTTAGACTGAGCTTCCATTAAATGCCCAGTTACAAGTGCATGCGCATTTGGAGCAGGAGATGCGCATTTGGAGCAGGAGATGCGCAACATCTTCCAGCAAAGCTGCTGTCCTTATT
>JAABNX020000151.1:18525508-18549641 GCA_015163995.2 Mormyrus lacerda | reverse complement strand
ATAGATAGATAGATAGATAGATAGATAGATAGATAGATAGATAGATAGATAGATAGATAGATAGATAGATAGATGACCTTGAGGAGAAAACCTGACGTCTGATGTGTGGCTCAAAAGCAGAAGTACAAAGCTATCTTGCTGTGTCCTTGACCTTGGGCCAATGGGAGCTGTTTTACTATTACAGACATTTTCTTTGGGTGGAGTTGGTTTGTGATCTTTTCATGCAAGCCAAGCCCGGCGTTCCTTTTACTCCTCTAGTGTACTGCCTGAGGATCACTTTTGATTACCCCATCAGGGGAAGTTTACATGAGCATGAGTTGTCACTCGAGTGGTGAAATCTCATATTGTTCTTGAGCCAGGGTAACACAGTAGACACCTAGCGGAAATATCAGTGCATTGCAATCAACAACAACCATTTTTAAGCACAGAAAAATTCCGAAAAAATTAATGGTAGTACAAGCTTAGTCTCAGAATTGTATTTTATTAACCACTAATACGCAATTTTGGCTCTGAGTTTCAATTAATGGCTAATGTTACTATATTGAACAATATAATATTTCTGGTATTTATTTAACGTCGTTGTTATATAGAGAACCTCAGGAACTATTTCAGTTAAATGAAAGTGTGTGAATGGACTTTGATTTGTGCGATATTTTCTCCATGAAGTAAACTAATATACCTATGGTGATATATTTATATATATATAAATTAGGACAAAGTATTCCAAGAAAAAAAGATATATTTTTGATCTGATTAATTTTCACGTGCACACATTAATTTGTAGGTCTATAATTAAATTTAGCGCAATCCTTATAATTATTCAAAACAGGAATTTTCATTTTTACGAATTCGTCACTGAAATTATATTGTTTATTTATTGGCATTATAACTTCATTAAATTTATTAATTGGATGCACCTTAAAATCGAAAGCTGTTACAACCCTATTTGAAATATATAATTTAAGCGGCGCGCATCACCGATTTTGTATGAGAAGCCGTTTAAGGGAAAATTGAATGCTTCACTTGCATATACATACATATATACATACATATATGCATGCATTTAAATATATAGAGATCGTGTGACTGTAGAAATTAAACTGAATACAATAACTTCGCTGAAGGAAAGCTGACCAGATGACTAACGAATGCTGCAGTTTTTTTCAGTATACTATATTTACAACGGAAAATTCAGTTTAATATTATTCACTGCACCTATAATCGGTATCATACACACATACGTTAGAAAACAGAATCGACTCGGCACCTTAACTTAAAAAAGTAGGCCCATTATATAAAATGTGGAAGTTAAATTGAAGGGATATTTTAAAATAAGAGGGAAATTGACTGTCTGAAAAGGACTGGAGGTGCTGCTTTCTAACATGTAGAAGTTATATATTAACGTATCCAAAATAAATCAAATTCCATCTTGCATGGAATTCAGAATAGACGACCAGTTGGGAGAACGAATTCAAATTTACTCTCTTTGTTTGATGTTTCATATTTGTTGCTTCTAAAAGAGCGATATATGCCTATATACCAGTTTGCAACAGAGGTGTTATAAGGAATAGAGCAGTATATTCGCGACTGATTGATATCACTTACCTCTGCATGCTCTGGCCAGTACAACCGAATACGTCCGTCTATCGACGCTTAGCATTACATAATAAAACCGCAAATGAAAACAGCAAAGTAATGTTTGGTCTGTAAGCTGTTTCACCACAGATAAAACCGTCACTAGTTTAATTAAAGTATAAGGATATATTTTTCCAGTAGCTCTTCTTACATGAGTGTCTGCACCGATTGTCGTTAATGTGCTTGTGTCTTATACATAGCATTCGACTTCGTCCATAGTAGTGCAACTGTAATGTTACTTCACACTATTTTAACAAGTGTTCGACGTTTACAATTCTAGACAAGCCTCAAACCGCAAGGAAACAGGTGGTAGAGGCCATGTCCCTGCGACATAATCATGTTCAAAATCACATTTCTTCTTGGTGTTACTTCATACGTGAAAACCGTTTCACCTACTTTTATTTTCAAATTAAGTAAGACAAAAGATGCCAGACACCGGCGCAAAAGTAGTCTATATAACTACATGCGGCTGGAACTATGCCGTGACAATAAATAAGCTTCTTTAGTTTAGTAATTAGTCTGTTGTGATAGTTATACAGACTAATGAATGAATGAATCACTGCGGCAGGAGAAACCTTCAATAACAAGCGACCGGAACCCCGTCACAGTTAGTTTATTAATTTATAAGTGAAAAAGCGGTTTTTGGAATAACATTGTTAAGGCCTCAGCATTGTTTTCACGGCTAGAATCTCGGAAAGGGAAACCCATTACCTAAACTCAAAAGAGCGCTCATTTGACGTCACAGCCCCAGGCTATTGCTGCTTACCACACCGCTACACGTTGCGCCGCAACAGTGTATAAACGATTCCTTTTTTTAAAAAAAAATGTACATTGCACCTCGTCCGTAATGCAAAAACCATATATTTAGCTTGAAACCCTCAGCAAGTTAAATGTTAATCACATAAGGTTATGAATTACAAATGCATGACAGAGTACGTATCCTATTTTATTTCAATGGAAAATAAATGCACTGCCCTGCAAATTAATATATGACATTACATTAGCTTTCGTATAAAGTAAGAATCTGAAATCATATTTTTGATTTTTAAAATGAATCTTAATTTTCTCAATGCAGAAGACAGACTCGATGTTTCTGTGTCGTATTTAAGTTAAAACATAATTTCCATCCAATAAGACTTTTTGTTTTAAGCCCAGAAGATTCAATCGCATAATAAGATTGAGACTGAATGATTTTCACACTGAGATATTAAATTGAAAAGTACACAGTTATAAAAGAAAAAATTTACATTTGTACAAAGTTCAAGTTGACATTGAGACAGCATAAATTAGAAACGGATTGTTGAAATTTTAACACTGTGCACAGATTCAGTTTTACGAATACCGAATAATAATGGTATTTGTTAACAGAAAGATTTTAAAACAACGAATATAACTCTTTCTTGTCATTAAAGCCTAGATTTAGTCAGTGGTTAAATACACAGTTCAGATGGTATTGTTCTCTAACCAAAAATGTCTAATTTTCTAATTTTGACTCTACAAACACAATTTGTTTATATTGGTTATATTGTAATTTATATTTTATATTGAAATTAATGAAGTTCATAACTTAACGACAAAACTACTTCAGGCATTCCCAGGTAAACTGATTTTTAGAAAGGATACTATGCTTTACAATTACAGAAATTAATTCCATTAAATAGAGGTTACGTTATAATAATCATTTATGCTGACTGTTTTTGATTAAACGTTTTCTACATTTTAGGCCTAGCTCCGACATTCTTAATAATTACAATATAATTAAACTTTCCACATTAGGTTTACTCCAAGTTACCGAAAGTACGGAGCATTCATGTATTCTTATCAGTATAGAGAGTTACTGGATCTCCTTGAGGATTTTATTCAGAAAAATCAGAATTCATACTAACTGCCAGCAGTATCTGTAGTAGTTGTTTAATGCGGTCATTCTGTTTTTTGTGCAATAAACATATTAAACTGAAGAATACTTGTAAATGGAAACCCATATTTTCAGTATATCGTTTATATTCATGTCGTAACTCGTAGCTTCAAATGTCGATACTTTTGATTAGCCGATGAAGGGGGAGGGGGGTTAGTGTCCGATACTGTATTTTACCTTCCTAAAGCATATAGAAATTGAGGGACATGCCTTCTGAGGTGTAACGCTCCCCCTAATGCACGTGTCTGTGTCAAATTGCACATGCTCCTTTGTTTTTTAAGTAAAACAATCCATGATAATTTGCAGACTTCATGTCTTGCGCCATGAAACCACAGTGGTTTACAAAATGATATTCCCTATTTTAAATGGAAAAACTCCTCGATTACTTTATTTTAATAACTCACAAATTATGTGAATTGTACACTAACAAACACAAACCAAATTAAACATTCAATAGGCATATTGTACACAGCTATTCTATGGTATAAGGGATTTTTGTGTAGACGATTAAACCGCAATTAATCAAGAGACGCGGATTGATAGTCGGATGGATGGATAAATAATATGCCTCAAGTTCCTCAGTACTATAATAATTTGGACAAAATCTTGAGTATCTAATATTAATTTCTATTAATTGCACGATTTTTTTACTTAGGCATATTTTCTTGTTACCGTTGATTACGTCATATATAGGCATACAATTAAAAATCACACTCTTTCAAACTGGTGATTATCAAACGAAAATACAAAGGTCTAATTACGTTAAAACATTAAATGTGAAAATGGTGTTTCGCCTTACTGCCCAATATTCGCCTCGGTACTTAAAACGACCAAACCAGACCACAATACATATGTGTGGCCTATTTCTACACCATAAACGTGTACAAAGAAGTTAAGTGGTAAGACTGGCAACAGGAAAGTTCAATTTTGAAATCTAATAGTTGCCAGCTTTTGCGCCTTCGTCAACTTTAACGTTTGGAACGTTCGTCCGTTGCTGCATATTTATTTTATTTATTTTTTCCAGTTTCACTACATACTAAATTTTGTCTGAATGCTAGCCAGCATCCTGTTTACCTCTTAAATTTCCTGGATAAGAGCCAAACGTAAACAGACCGGACGCTCATAGACTTCGTCTAATCACTTCGATATATCTGTCACAAATTATGCAAAGTTAATTATCCCGCATGTAGAGGAAAAATACCGAATCACCTATATGAAACAAGCGCGTCATTTATTTATAAAATGCCGCCGAGAAATAGTTCCTTACCTGTCCGTTGAGGAACTCAAGAGACCGTCAAACGGTAAATGACTTCAAACTTTGTGGCTAGACTTCAACTTTCAACTTGACCTTGGCCTGAAGCCCCGTCTTGACCGTTTATAAAACAGAGCTATGTTGGTGGGTTATACTCTCTTTTTTTCGATTCATGCAAACACTACTAATATTTCATGCTTGAACCATTGCTAAAACCGAACTTCCGTTCTTTATTAAGTCTAAATGTACTGTACTTAAAATTGACAGTAGCTTTATTATAACAGACGATATCGTCTCATAATAACGCACCAGCAAATGCGCACCGAAATGGTGTTCAAGAGGGTGAGGACACGTCAGAACGTGCGTTCAACAATAATTCCGTATAAACAAGCACCCTACACCCGTTAAAAATCAGTGTTTCAGTGTTATGTTGTTGACTGACACGCGTCTGCATTATAACGTGATCATTGGTTCAGATTAAGAACGAACGTTGAATCATAATGGAAGATATTTGCCAAATCACATGTCCACAGTTCACTCAAGCCGACAGCATCCGTTTCCAAAACGGCAGCTAAAGATTTTTTTTAGAAACGTCGTAGCAATTGTAGAGTTCCTAAGCTCCCTGCTGGTGTTACGGGAAACATATTTACAAACGGTCAAGTTTAATCGTAATACAAGAGATGCATCATTTAGTTGATTTCTTAGCGCAGATAGAGTAATTCTAAATTATACAGTTAAAAATAAGATCTTTTATCTTACACAATTTTACACATTGTCTTCCAATTGATAAAGTCCGACTTTAGTTATGTTATGTAAAATATTTAATAGATATAAACAATAATTTAAGCACACACACACACACACAAAGAAACGAATTATACGCCATTTGATGTTTCCACAAAAAATATTTAATACGCATTTTCCACGATAACTATATGATTTTTTAACACTATAACTAAATACTGTAATTTGCAAATGAAATCAAGTGGCCAAATACACACTACTTAATTGCATTGCGATAAATGGAATATCGTTAGATGTACACATATTTTAGAGCGCGAAGGTACTGGATTATCATCATAATGCTATGAGGTCGGTCCGAACCACTTTACCGCCTACAGATTAGGCAAGCACATATACACCTTGTCACTTCGCTAAGAAGAATTCTGCAGTAAAATACTGAATTGCAATACTGTGACTCAGGTAAATATGGTAATACGCCACACATCAAGAAATAACCGCAGTAATTTAGTATCTGCACTGTATATGCTGTTTATGCAAGTGAAAATAAGTAAATGTAAAACATTTAAAACGAGTCAATCATTTCCTCGGGATTGCGCTAAAATCAGTTTTTCAACTGAGATAAAACTTATAGTTTAAGGTAATAATCAGAGTGAATATGTTAATCTAGTTTGCAATCTACTCGCCACTTCTTTCGTCGCTGAGAATCCAACATCCCCTAAAACGACACAATTGCAATTACTCTTGACGTGGTCACTTGTGGTTTTCTAAACTTATGAAAATTTCACTTGAATTTAGCAGGGATCGAAAGCAAGAAACAAGATGAAATCTCAAGTTCAATTTTTGCAGGGGACCAACCCCTGATTATCTGCAATTGAGATGTTTATATCTTCTTTGCATATCACGTGCCGCGATCCGGCCAATAGCCACGGAGCAGTGCTATACACAGGCGCGTCGCTGTCGGTTCCTCTCCCAGAGTTAGTGCCTCTTTTTTAAGTGTTGGGGATTTTAAAAAGAGCTGGTCGTCTCAATGTTGGACGTGCTATGACAGCGTCATTACTTCTTCACTCCCGCTGGATTGACCCGGTGATGTTCCTCTACGACAACGCTTTAGAGGACGCGAACAAGAATATGGAAGGATATCCTGGAGGCAATTTTGCTGCAAATCAGTGCAGGAATTTAATGGCTCATCCGGCATCCCTGGCTCCGAGCTCGGCTTACACGTCGAGTGAGGTTCCAGTGTCTGGCATGGGCGAACCTGTCAAACAGTGCAGTCCGTGCTCCGCGGCACAGAGCTCATCCAGCGCTTCCTTACCCTATGGCTATTTCGGCAGCAGCTACTACCCGTGTAGAATGACACATCACGGCAGCATTAAGTCCTGCGCGCAACCTTCCACATATGGAGAGAAGTATATGGACACATCCGTTTCGGGAGAGGAGTTCACGTCCAGAGCAAAGGAGTTCGCTTTCTATCAAGGTTACACCACTGGTCCTTACCAGTCGGTGCCAGGCTACTTGGACGTGCCCGTTGTGCCGACCATAAGTGGCCCCGCCGAGCCTAGACACGATCCACTCTTGCCCATGGAAAGTTACCAGCCGTGGGGTATCACTAACGGGTGGAGCGGTCAGGTTTACTGCGCGAAGGACCAGACTCAGGCTAACCATCTGTGGAAATCGTCAATTCAAGGTATGCCCAGTTCGTGCTTAATATTTGTCGACAGATATAGCAAGCAACTCAGTGAGTAATTTTTAAAACGCAGTTACTTTTTGTAGTGCTGCACTTTAACTTTTTTTTCTTCATACCAGGTATCAGACCTCTTGATTTCGATTTATTCGATTACAAAATATATTTTATTGCGACTTTTTAAATCTATAGTTACCCATTCATGTTAGTGAAGAACAGTCGCAGTTGGCGAAAGTATCAATATTACATAGATTCTTGGGGGTGTGAAAGAAAATATGAAAATGTCAGATAGGCGTTTGGTGCGCTTTATTTCAAAAAAACATAAGCTAAGAATACAGCGTAATGAATACTACTAATTGTGGATAACTTGTATATGTCAAGTGTATAAGCATGTTTGTATAATTAGGAATTAAATGTTTTTCCTTTCTACGTTCAGACGCAGTGTCGCAAGCCGGAGAGGGCGGTTCTGCTAGACGAGGAAGAAAGAAGCGTGTGCCCTACACCAAGATACAGCTCAAGGAACTGGAACGGGAGTATACCACTAATAAATTCATTACAAAGGACAAGCGGAGAAGGATTTCCGCCCAGACAAACCTGACCGAGCGTCAAGTTACTATTTGGTTTCAGAACAGACGAGTAAAAGAAAAGAAAGTCATCAACAAATTTAAGAACCCCAGTTAGCCTGGATATAATAAAATTACTGGGAAGCTGTTAAGAAATGTCTTTTATTGTGACTTGTTAACTTTAAAGAATTTGCTACTCAACGTGAGTGGATGGGAGACTTGGCCAAAGTCGCAAAATCCGTAGGCCTTCGATCCTGGCCTCCTGGTCGGAAACGAAAACTGGAAAGGCTATAGATGGCCGTGTTGTACGATATTCTTGAAGACAAGCATGGACCAGGGATCAGATTGCTTTTCACGAGACCAATTCGAAGGAAAGAGGTTATTGTTCGGTGAAATCGCATCTATACGACTATTCCAGTTTCTTCTCAGGAAAAGAAGACGTTTGCCAAATGTATATTTAAGTCATTTGCCATTGTAATTGTTAAAAGAATATTACGACAAATTTTGGGGATTCGTGAAAAGGACACAGCAAGATTAAAACAATCAAACGTAGTTAAATTAGAAAATATATTATGTGTAATCCCTTTTTAATAAACAATTCGCACTTCAGTAATTTGAGACGATGTTCAAAAACGTGTCTTTTAATTTCCAAGATTTATAAATCCTTGCGTTAAAAATGCTGATGTAATCACGCTAGTATTTTAAACTTCTTCTGAAAACAAGGTTTTCAGATTGTCCATTTCAAATAACTACTCTGTCGTATTTGTGTAGACTGACTGTATGTTACGCTGAACTATTGAGCGCAAATCACTGAATGTCTGAATTGCTCAGTTATCTGTGTCTGCCAAAGTGGTAAACTATGTCCAAATAAAACTGGACATGGACTTTAAACTGTACTCATATATTTATTTGTACAGCGAGCTGTCGCTCAAACATTGTTTTTTTATTGTAAAAGCAAAATATACTTGTTTTATTCCTTACTTTTTGAAACGTATATAGACCTATAGATGTAGAAATTAACATCATCGCCCTTATAAATATTGTGCAGAAAACATGTGTTTTTTATCATGAAACTTTTTGACGCATTGTCGGTAAATTACAGGATCGCCTTAAAGAAATAAACGGGATGGAGACTAAACCTTGACCTTGAGGAAAATTGAAGTTGAGAAGTTTCAGTATAAAGTAGAACAACATTGCCATCTGGTGTCTTAAGAATGTAATTAAATATTTTTTAAAACCGGCACGCACGGAGAGCTTGTTTAAATTCGAAATTTAGCTATTTTAAAAATCGATTTTATAGATAGCAAGGACAGAAATAATAATATACACATACTAATGTGTTCTTTTAGGAATTATTGAATACTTTTCTTTATTATTTATCAATTCTTGGTATATTGTAAACTCAAACGGCATGCCAGACTACCAAACAACAGTTACAGGTGGACTGAAACTCTCAGAAAATACAAAGATCATGCCATAATTTTTTTTAACCAATGAGTAATTGAAGCCGCTGCATTAAACGTACTTTGCTATTATTTTAAGATGAAATAAATTTGACTTTTAGATACGCTTTCAATTTGAGGAGTATCCTACGGTATACAAACATAAGAAAGGAAAGTTCAGCTAAATATGATTAATCGAACTGCGTAATTCAGAAAAGTTTATTTAAAATTCGGCTTCAACCACTATGTGTGGGCATACATTATAATGTTGTTTTGTTACAATTTATCCTTTTTTGTATGCTTTTTAATGAGTTTTTTCTTTTTACTTGTTTGACTTAAATATTACATCGCAGTTATTTTTGATATACCCTCTGCTCATAACGATTTTTCTATTTAGTTTTCCGCCAAATTAAATTGATAAAATATATCATTAAGAAAACACATGAAGTTAAAAAAACAACACGACACAAAACCGAGTGGCATTCGTTTGTAAATAAACATATAACAACTACCCTAAACTCTTTAAATATTTTTTAGCAAAATGTCAAATGTGGCAGATTTCACATTTCAAGTACCTCGGACTGACCTTTCGAAGCTGCCTTCATGTTTTTATATACGTTTACATATATGCGTTTGGGAGACACTTGCTTTAAAGTGACTTACAGGGCAATGCAAATAATAAGTAATGTGCAAAGAGCTTCAAAAGATAAACATCGCCAGTACGTCTTGTGCAGCGTTGTTACAAGAGACAAATTGATATAAATCTATAATATCGGAGTACATATGTAAAATGTAAATAAAATATTTTGGGTTGTGTAATTTGACGTTAGGTGATGTTGAGTTCTATTCAATCGTTGTAATTTTATGTTGTCTGGATTTGAATATTTAAGTACACATTTAGAAAAAAATCTTAATGCAGGATAAAGAAGATTTTAATATTTTTCTTAGAAAATTTACTTAAGGCTTACATTATACATGAAGCTTAAATGAAATTTCATGTATGGCGAATTTTGTGTGATAGTAATATATATACAAAAAATGGTGGTGCGTTTGTGCAATTATATTTTATTTATTCTGTTTTATAAATCCTTCGAAAAACAAAAACATTCTTCTATCGTTATTATTTGTTAATGTATACATTCATCCTTTATTTATATTCATTTCCATCTGCAACTATTTAAAGTAAATGTTACGATCGTATTTTGTGCTTCTTTTGAAACGCAAGAATACAAGTGTTGAAAACAGCATTTGAGTTTAAGGTTATAATCGACAGAAAAATACAGAAAAATTTGTCATTTTATACTCAAAAATACATTAGTTATGAAGATTGTAAAAAAAAAAAGTGTGTGTGTGTGTATCACTGTTGTCGGGTTTGACTCTGTACCTGAGAATGCGCGCTTTCTTTATTCATTATTATTATTATTATTATTATTATTATTTGAATGCATTAACTGAACTGGATACTAATATGTACATGAATACAGTGGAATGAAGTTCAATGCACATTACATATTCTAATTGTTGAGAACCACAGCTGAAATATTTAGACATTTAACATGGCAAAAGTGTTGATAGAAATTACACGTCAGCTACAACCATTTTAAGAAGCGATTTACCTTCTGCATTTAAAATTATACAGTGCAGTCTGGACACTGTATAATTTTAAAATATAGCTCGTCCGGCTAATAAATTCATAGATTTAACACTGCAGTGACAGAAATGTTGCGTTTAAGTATCACCAGGGGCTCGCGTGCGGGGTCTGTTTGAAGGCGGAGGTACTGGGCGGGAATGTCTGAACATTTTGGAATGATGTGCGGGAATTTGCTGCCATCCACAGGCAAAACATGTAATAGCAGTTTTACTAACATTTAGCTGACGTTACACGTGTTCTTTGAAAATACATGGCGCAGCAGTGGACTGCCTGTACGAATTTTCATATCGTTTCATATCGTGCTGTTGGGCATTGTTTTACTTTGGTGAACCTGGAGGTTGCAGTATATCTTTATCAGCTCGTTGTTGTGTGGTGCTAAAAGCTTTTAACTTGTCGTCGGGAAGAGGTAATAAAACTATGTCCCAGCATTCTTTGCTCCAATCTTTTGGTGGATAAAGGAAACCCTGCCACGCAAGGTCTCTGGGCAATGCTAATTACTGTTGACCTTCTCAAATCGCTTAGACTACAATGGTCCTGGCGGATTTTTATCATAGGTTACATTGATCCCGAGACAGGCGTGTAGAATTACATATGGCCAATCCAGCTTTTAAAGATAAGGTCTTGTAAACTCAGTAATTAAGTCATCAAGAACAAATTAACAAATCCGTAACGTCACCCAAGGTAGGTAAAACGGGTTGTATTCATTAAAAGTCGGATTAATTAATATGTTGCTGTAATCGCCTTAGTTACTCAAAATTGGAAAAATGTTTGTAACTTGTGAGATATGGCTTGTTGTACATACAAGTATATGCTAGTACTGTATAATTAAGTATGTATTCGTGTATATTCAAGCTTGTTGTAGTTTAAAATAACGTATACAGAGCATTTTCAGTATTACACAATGGGAAATATATGTATGAAGTAGTATTTTAATATTAATGATATAGCATGTGTTATGTAAAATATAAACAATCGTTCCAGATTGGCAGTGCACGTAGTTACTAATACTGCTTGGTTTATATGAATTTTTAATTATTTTAAATACATTACTGGCTGATTTGTTTTGTGAAGTAATTGAAATAGGATAAATAATTCTTATCTTATATAGGTATTCATTAATCAATTAATTGCAAGCGTGTTGTTATGCGCACTGCATTTTAATCTAAATGTAGCACTATTTTTTAGCCAATATACAGTCAATGTGACGAATGGTTGAAACACATTCGAAAATGTGTTTTGAATTAGACAATTTTAACATTTGGTACGTGAAGTTCAATTTGATTTAAAGTTCAAAGTTACAATGATTTCTGAGCGCTTGTACTTGGCTGGAGTCTTAAACTTAAGTGACTCAAGAAATTGTGAGACAAATTATAATTAATTATTAAAAATAAAACGATAACATACTGGTCTGAAATCAGAACCACATTTCCCCTTGCTTTCTTTCAAAACTACTACTATGAGGAATAATTAAAATGTTACTCACACCAAACATAATATGCATACATACATACATACACACGCACAGACATGCATACAGACAGACAGAGACAGACATGCTACATCCTTTACACAGCAATAGTATAACACTGCAATAGTAATAATGAGAATTTATTTGGATTATGCTTTCTGCCGATCTTTGATATTTACAAAATACTAGATGAATGTCAAGAGCGATATTTGAAAATAGGTTCCTATATAGGTTCCATTTTGAGTCAAGATTGGTAGTAGTAACAGCAGTAGTGGTTTCAGTTGCAGTAGTAGTACCAACGGCTATAAAAATGTAACAAAGCTTCAATTGTTTATGAAAACATTTCTTTGAAGCCTTTACAAAACATTCAAAGTTTGATTCCAATTAACAAGGTTAAACATCGGCGTCAAAGCATTTGCTTTAAGCTTGCTCACCTAATGGAAAATACCCTTTCAATATTTGTATCCAGCAAATTTTTATTTTGTGACTCGTCTCGCATAGATTTGTATAAATAATTACGCAAAAGAAAATTTCAGCTGCTACCAACATCAGAACGTGGCCTTCAGGTTTTATATGTCTAGCTGTAATTTTGACCTCCAGTTCGCGCCTACCGTCGCACTTAGTAAGGTGATCGATCAAAGCCGACCCTTCAAAGTTTACATTTCTCTTCCAAGACTGTGCGATTGCGGTGTCTGTACATCCTTGAAAACTGACCTCGAAACTGATTTTCTCGATCTCAACTGCCATTTCAGCGTTCCTCGTTTTCACCTTTCAAAAAGACGTAAGCTAATAAAACAAAAAATTGCAAGGTATCAATGGAAACACAGTTGAGTGCATGCTTGAACTGTTACCGCTTATTCACAAAAATACATTGCAAAATGACAGGCAATCTTGACATTAAACTTAACAAGGACATTCTGTATTTTTTAGAAGGAGAATGGTATTCTATCAATTGACAATACACTGCTTTTAAAAAAACATTCGAGGTTTTCCGTAACAGCCAGTTTTGATTAGATGATTATAATACCTGATATCACCGTCCATCATTTAGCCTATGATACTGCCTGGCTAAATTAGAATCTATTGCAAAATATAATTGTTCTACATCGCAACTGTATGTAGTACTGGCGTCCAATTCCCAAGGTTGTTCCACTGCTTTGGGGTGGCAGGGTTTGAAAACTGGTCGGTTAACATTAAACACAAAGACACTTAATATTTTTGTATTAGAATTGTCATGTACTATTGATCACTATTTTCTCTACATTATTTCCGTCCTAATATTATTCAATTTTAATAACTACTGGGTAATTTCATCCGGGACATGTGATGCACTGAATGCTATCCGTAGTTAATTTCCCCCCAGATGACCCTCCTCCTCGCGCGACCTTGATGTCTAACACACTGATAAGGCCACCGGATACTCGTTTATGTACAGATGCCATAATGTTTAGGCTTTTAAAAATAAATACAACCAGGATGGGAACTGAACAGTGGACAGTATTTATTAAATATCGTCTGAACTCTCATATTTATTTGAAAAATACGTCAAAATACAATACTTGCCCGTCATTATATAACAGCTATATATAATTCGTTCTAGCTATTTATAATTATGTTAGAATTATATTTGGGAAAATAACAAAAAAACAGTCGGCATACATGTTGTGATTAGCCTCCACCTATTGCTTTTATCACCTCATCTGAAAATTCCGGGGGATCCTTTTGCATTCGCTTCAGCATTGCAGGGTATACTGCTGTATGCCTCTGGTAGTTAGAAAAGAGAAAAAAGACTAATGTTCGATGTTCTTAAAGCACGTATTCGAACACCCCGATACAACAGTACACTTCAGTGTTCTGTAATCGTTTAACGATCACGTGGTTTAAATTCATACGCAACAACTATAGAATTTTATTATATTATGTATAATACTATATAATACACAACAAAGTATTTTTTCTATTTTACGAGAAGGAGAATGGAACCCTGTCGAGACATCGAAAACAGATCTAGAATATTCGGAAGACCACATTTTGTGGCAGTTCTTACTTTTCATAAGAGGACCAAAAATGATATTAATTGTAAAGTCAGACTGAATTATCCTTCTTGTAGTTTGTTAAAAAATATAGGCCTATACTCATCATAGCTATATGAAATGTAGTTTATTTTTTAGCTTTTAAAATGAACGACGATGTATGCATGCGTGTGAGAGGACATAATGTGTAAAATTTGTATTCTGCCTGCGGATCTCTGATGATATTCGTAAAAAAACTAATGAAAAAATTACTAAATCACGTGTGTATGTACTTTTAAGCGAGATTATTTTAAAAAGGCCAAGTAATTTTGGCTCATTCATGAACCGCGTGATTTTGGTATTTTACATTGTCTTCACGCGGCTTAATTCTCATTTTTATATTACCATTTTCTATCATAAGAAACTGTTTAGTTTAACCTTCACAAATCCATTTGACAAGGATTGCTTTCTTTTACGGCCAAGACATTTACAAAATTAGAGTGGCTTATCTCTATAGTTAGGAAATACGAACGGGCGTTATTTCTACCAAGACACTTTATTTTCAACTTCAAAACATCTATATTATATAAACTATATCTTTACATTTGCTTCCCAAGGCATTAATGAACCTAAATTTTTAAGACGATAACATGATTATGTATAGCTACACATGGAAAATCATTAATATTGGAGAATGCAGTACACGTGCGTATTGAATTAGTGATTTAAAATACTTCCATGATGTTACAGAATATAAAATACTAAGCTTAACATTCCAAATGAGCAGCTAAAATTCATGCATATATATGTATACAATGCAGGTGGGTCTAGATAAAGACAAAATGTATGCAACGGCTACTTGTCCTCTCCGCTTTTGTCTGTTGTCGTATTGTAAAAAAGAAAACTTATGTTAAATGGTTGGCAGGACACCTATAAGTCACTTTTCTTACTTTTGGAAACGGACTAAGGACTCAATTCCAAGTATGGATCATGTACGCGGCAAATATAACACAAAGACATAAACAAAACCTCTGTTTGGCGTTTTGAATTGGCTTATTTTTCCAGTGTGCCGTTAATTAGTAGGTACAGTTAGCCCTCAGTGAGACAGATTGACAAATGGATTAAGACTCAACGTGTGCTAATTTGCGATAACCATCGCTTTTAATTGTGCCATTTATTGGGCTAAACAGATTAATTAATTGTCACATAAACAAGCAAACAAAAATATTTATGTGTATTAAAAACATCAGCCGCCATGTGCAGTGATGGGCGTGCGCACTGCCCGCATAGAATACGCTAATTAGCCGCTACTCAATCTGGCTGTTGTATCTAGTAAATATCATATCCACAAATGTAAGCAGGTTTAGACTGATCGGTCGATTATTTCATACGCTTCTTAAATATCAGGAATTGACAAAACAGCAAAACTGCGTTTCAACGCAGATTTTACGCCCAAATATTCAGTCCAGGGCATCAGTGCCTCAACATGAACCTAGACACAACCCGCGCAAAATATAATGTCACTTTCTGCTCTCGGTCACATGACTGGCGCCCCTCTAGGATGGAGATGGATCTCCACGTCAGCCTACGTCTCAAAATTTCTGCTCCAGTGATCTGCTTCAAAGAGACTGTAGCAACAGCGCAAGAGAACCATGCCACGAGGACTTAATGAAGGAAAACCAGCGACAGAGCTATAATGGATTTTGACGAGCGTGTACCGCTTGGGTCGAATATGTATTTGCCCAGTTGCACGTACTACGTCCCGGGAACAGACTTTTCGAGTCTCCCATCGTTTTTATCTCAGACCCCGTCTTCTCGACCAATGACGTACTCGTACTCTTCTAACCTGCCGCAGGTTCAGTCCATGAGAGAGGTTACCTTTCGGGACTATGCTATTGATACATCCAGTAAATGGCACCACCGAGGAAATTTGTCGCACTGCTATACGACAGAGGAGATGGTTCACAGAGACTGTCTGTCTGGTCCAACATCTCTAGGGGAAATGATCGCGAAAAACAATTCTGTTGTCTACCATTCGAACTCTAGCTCTACATCTAATTTCTATAGCAGCGTGGGAAGGAACGGTGTGCTGCCCCAGGCTTTTGATCAGTTTTTCGAGACGGCATATGGGAATGCAGAAAACCGAACGGTCGACAATCCGTTGGACAAAAATACCACGAAACTGACTAACCCAGGGTCCGGCTCCGACACGTGCCGGGAAACAAGGGGAAGAGAGCGGCGGGAAGACAGCAGCAGTCCAGAGTCCTCTTCCGGCAACAATGAAGAGAAATCTAACAGCAGTACGTACTAAGACGCGCCCTAGTTATGAAAGATCGCAATCTAGCGCGCTGCCGTTAAACAGTTTATATGCTGTTTTATAAGCGCACAAGGTTTATGGGGGTCCTTTAGATTTGCTCAACAAAACTTTGTTATAAACTACAGGATCACGTGCTTACGATTGAATTTGACCAATGGAAATCTCAGGCCTTTTCCCAATTTCTATTTCTATCTGCTTCATAAATCATTTATAATATATTTAGATTTTCTGGATGGCAACTTGTTATTGTATTTTAATACGTAATATATTTACTGAGAGGTGTTTTTATAGTATTGATATCCAGTATAATTTAACTGAGCTTATTCATTTATACTACACAGAAAACAAATGTAACCAAAATAAAATATGAAAATGTGCTTTATATGTATACAAGCTCTCCCGTTAATTGCTAACTTTGCGTCACTACTATATTCATGGAATATGAAGGTAAGACAACGAAATACATATTTCATATTCATTATCTACAAAATGATTATCACACAGTTCACATTATTATAGGCAAAATGTGGGCTTATTTTAGAATGAAAAAACGAGTAATAGGTTTAAATAAACTAATAATGTTGTAATAGAAAAACAATATAATTAAGATGTTACATAAAATTATGTTAAAACCCGATTTATGGTGTTTTTCTTTTAGGTGGTCAGAAGACACGTAAGAAGAGGTGTCCCTACACAAAATACCAGATCAGAGAACTGGAGAGAGAGTTCTTCTTCAGTGTGTACATCAACAAAGAAAAACGTCTGCAGCTCTCCAGAATGCTAAATCTCACCGATCGCCAAGTGAAAATTTGGTTCCAAAACAGGAGAATGAAAGAAAAGAAACTGAACAGGGATCGTTTACAATATTACACCGTCAATCCTTTGCATTAGCAGTATGCATATGGACCCGGCTTTTCCCTCTGTGTTGAAACAGAAGCACGACGGTTAATTTCAAGTTCTAGGATGCAGATTCATTCCCCACAGACAATAAACTGGATGTTTCCAAAAGAACTTTATACATTTTCCTGGATGACAATAACTGTTTTTTTTTATCCAAATGTATATAATATATTCCAAACATATAGTGGCGTCTAAATCACAAATTTAAACCTGTTTAAGTATTGTCGCCCAACACCAATTATTGTAATCACTGAACACTGACTTTAACATGTCTATTTATTTTCGCATTTAGCCAAATATGACATGTGTAAAACTGTTTTGTATGTTTTATTCATTGTGGGTATACAGTTTGGTGCGACAAAAATGTATTATTTGTAACGCCTAAAAGGCAGGTGGTAATGCTATATGATAGTTCTGTTTAAATAGTAATTTTTGTCAGTAGAATACAAATTTAAATGGAAAGTAGCTTTTTCACATCTTCGATGTTCTTTTTTTTAATCTAAATCAGTAAACAAGAGCAAAGAAATAGACATTTCGCTAGCCTAACCATCAAAAATGTCATACGATGTTCAAGCTAAAATAAAGCGATTTTATAGCATTAAACATAATTTTGTTTGGATAAAAGCTTTATATCTGTGTTTTTAGTAGAGGCCTTTGTTCGAAGCGACGTACAAGCAAAGCAGATGAAACGTCAAAAATGTGCAGATGTATCCTAGTAAAATTACCGCGTAATTGTGTATGTACTTATGCTAGTGTGTATAATTACATTCATTTATTACATTTCTGCATTACCATTACAGGCTACATTGTATAGATATCTCAAGCAAACGTTTTTGTACAGTATTTTCGGCGTGATCTTCTCCTTCAAATTTTGAGCTGAATGGCTTAGATGGTTGAAGTTCCGTTAATGAGATTAGGTCATGGTATTGGATTTTTCAGCATAAAATATAGGAAATGCATTGCCTTATCCTGCTGCAATATATTGCCTTGTGGTAATATACACTTGGTACAGTCACGCGGAGACATACAAACCATAGACAATACAGGATCATTTCAAAATAAGACTACAGACGTCACAATGTTTTTTTTTTTCTTTTAACCATTGGAGCTAAAATTAAATTGTTGTTATATAATTATAAGGTTTATTTCCGTTTAGTTTTAGGTCACCATTTGGTCAGGGAATAAAAAGCAACTTTATTGTTCCCTAGGTTTGGAAAACGCGAAAGAATGGTCTTTGAAAGTATGCGGCAAATTTCAGGTCACTTCTTCACCCAAGACCTTTCTTTCGTGTTTATCTTGTACAAATTTTAAATTAAAACTCAATTTTATTTTTGTGAGTTTTTTTGGCTTTACGTTTCCACATAATTCTTCTATTTGAAGCATTTTCAACCAAGTATCCTAGTTGTTCCGCCAACACTTAACGAGTGACATGTATCACAGTAAAAAGACCAGTAAACAAAGAAGACCAGAAGTTTATGGTCGCTGCTGTACGCGATGGTCCTACCGATCGCATCCTTTGAGGGTCTCTGGAATTCCGACCTAATTACTACACATCCTCTCTGTTGCTGTAACAACTCTACCATAAAAGTTGTCTGCGTCTGGAGCATTTGCAGAACTGGAGTGCGGCAATAAACTGTCTGAGACCAAGGTTATTAGATGTTACTAAGGGCTTGAGAAGAACGACGGGAACCATTGAAAGTCGTTGCCCACTGTCTTTCCAATCTCATATGTGAATGCTCTTTCGGAGTTCCACATTGGTGGCAATATTAAGACTTGGTTTACAGATGTTTTTCCACTGGGCGGCGCACTTCAGATCAATGTCATTGCCGAGGATGTCAAGATGACGGGAGGATTTTTTAAATTTAGTCTATCAAAACAACTCTGCAACCCCTCTATTGCAAAACAGGTAAACAGCTGCCGGGCGTTTAACTCTATATAAATACGAATTTGGATAAATTAATCTAGCTGATTTTTCGGTTTTATGAAGCATAATTAAATATGTATTTTACAAATATAAAACATTGTTTATAAATCATATATTGTGCAGGATACATGCATTTTTTTAGATAACGATCAGACAAAGTGCTACATATTACATAGATTGTTTGCCGGGTTTAAATCATAGCGCTGATTTTTCTTTTGTAGCTTATTTTCACGTATATGAAGTATAAAAAATACAAATGTCACACGCCATTCGTGGCAGAAATTCAGCAATTTATAATTGTATGCGTGCACAAATGCAAACACATTATAACTAACTCTGAAATTATTTTAACATAAAAAATAACATTAGTTTCCTGACACTTCGGGCTTGGACTGTGAATCAGTTCTTGCCTGCTTTTGGTATAAAATTAAAATAGTCCTCTGTTTCCTATAAGCGGTCACAACCGGCATGTTTCATAAAAGAACAGTTTTAAATCATACTTTTTATAGAAGCATGAAAAGATAGTATTTCGGAAATAAAAACGAACAAAACGATTAAATAGCCATATCCACAGGCTTTGTCTCCAGTGAAAAATAAAAGCTTCCGCTGGATGTAATAAAACGGCACATTATTGTACGTAAGGGCATCAAAATACTAGGCCTACGATTGCTACCGCAAAAAATACTGGGCAAATGACGGAAGCTTTGCTACAACAGGATTTAGGCCAATAGCCATACACGCGACAATAAAAACGCTGTTAAAATAATATTGTGGATATATTATATAGCCAGTGAGTAACATGAACCGTGGGCCTGTTGAAGGTAATTAATTCATGCTCGTAAATATAAATTTAGCGACCACAAATGTAAATCTATTTTTATATATTCTGATCCGTTTGTATCATATAAAGCTCTTATTTCAAACGAAAAATTGTCCTCTGCAGGGTGTTACCCGTTCGTGTTGCATAACATGTCAAAGGAGAGTTAAAAATTGCCAAGAAGGTAGCCAGTTTAGTAAAGCCATACGTAAAATTACTGCTACTATGTACTTTCAAAGCACTCATAGGTACTTATGTTGTCTTTGTAATAAAAACAATAATAACTTTAAACTGTAATAGCTTTAAAGTCGCATTAGAGGTAAAGTACAAGCTTTGTTTCTTTCATAATTAAAGCCATGTCGTACATTTTCCTAAATTCCTGAGGGTTACATAGAAAAAAATGTAAAACAAAAGTTTAGATTATAGAACGTTCTATAGAGAAAGGCTACCTGCAAGTAGCGGATGTGGCACGGATTTGGCCAAGAGACAAGCGTACCTCTGTTCTCGGGGGAAGTTAAACTTAAATATGAGTGCCACAGAATGATTCGAGATATTAAAGAACACACTGAATAAAACAGCTTTGATTTTTTTTAGCTAACTTGCCAGGAAATCACTGATTTATTATGTCAAAATGGAAGCTGGATATCAGTGCGTAAAATTACTATTATTACATTTATATAACAGATTCTCGCTTTGTAACGTTATGGGCTGATTTTTAGTCTGTCGGTAATCGGTTTGACGATTTGTGGTTACAAAATCTACCACACTATATGCACTTATTTTTAATATTTTTGCCTGATCATTTAAGTTTAGCAATATATGGACTTTGATATAGATTAATGATATATATGAAGCGTTTGGACACTGTATTGTGCTAATTAAAATCAGCAATGATTCAAGCCTTCTCTCACCACCCAGGCTCATGTTTACGTTTTGACACTGTTTTCAGTAAAGTGAAATCTACACCCACGTGTATTTTGCCATATCTTTTATTTCAAACGCTAACAATGGGAAATAAAACTTAAGATTTTGTTTCATTTTTACTGAAAGCTTTGATTGATGTGTCCACGTCATTGCGTGCTTTTTCAAGGGCGGGGTCTCTAGCATTCTCGGCTTTCAATTGGCTATCAATGAGCACAGTGAAGGGGAGCGATCTGTAATCTTATTCAGCATGTTTTGCTCAAGAAATGTCAGCCACAAACTGTTATCTGCTCCTAGTGAAATTTTACCACAACAATGTCATGCTCAGACAGCCCAGCTGGGAACTCATTTTTGGTAGATTCCTTAATTAGCGCCCGAACTGAAAGCGGTGGAGACTTCTACCAAGGCGGCGGCGTGTACTTTCCTCCTGGTTCGGATTTGCCTTATGGACTACCAAACTGTGGATTTTTCCCAGGACTAAGCAAACGAAACGAAGCAGCTTGTCAAAACATGGTTCCCACTTCTAACCCATATATGCCGGGAATGCAAGTATGGCTGGATACAGCGCGGTCGTGCCGAATGGATCAGTCTGTTCAGCAGGTCACCTCATGCTCATTCTCGCCTAACATTAAAGAAGAGAACACGTACTCCATCTATGAATCGGGTAAGACTGCAACACCTTCACATACAGAAGACCTCTGCTACTCCGGTGTATCATCGGGTTCGTGTCCGGGTAGCGATAGTGGCACGGTCCCGGTACCTGGTTACTTCCGCCTATCTCAGACTTACGCAACTTCTAAGGTTTATCACGATGTTCAGTCAAATTCGTCACACTTTACACTACAAACTCCAGTTCACTTCGACACACCGCCTTCCTCCTCTACATCGGTAGAGCCTGCCAGGAGGGATAACAAGGATGGCTCCTCCAGCTGTATGCCAGGCAGTCAAAAAGACGAGGAAACGGGCGTATCCTCCTCGACTGAGGAGTCACCATCTCCGGAACCCCGAGAAAATTGCAAAGAAAGTCCAAAGGGGATCACAAATGGTGAGTAGAACACGGCCATAAAGGTGTGCCCATATCCGTCTTCGTCACTGCATGTTTTAGCAGGTATGGTTACAGGCAATATATGTATGATCCCGGTGAGTTTTTCATTGCTGCAAGAAAAACACTTTAGCCCTTGAAATTTTAGTTTTAGTTCACTTTAACTCTACTTTAAAATTTCCAACAAGAGACTATTGGCGTCTCGATGGACAGTTGTATCTTCTCTTTATTTTGGAAGTTGAGTAATCGGAATTAAAATACTTATATAAGTTGAATTAGAAAACGATAAAATATGCTTGGTATATAAGTATCTGCATATTGCGAAACTATGCTGTTCCTATTACTATGGCTTTTGTTAAACCACTAATTATTCGGGACTAACACTTTATTCCAACTGACTAACAGGGATACATCATTCTAAAACTATAGGATTATTAGATGTTTTAAATTACATATGCCTCTAAAAATATCTGAATTAAATATCCTTAAACGTGCTGAACATGAAGCGCTATATGTAGTACGTTTATTTGTCTTACAATCGCAGAGTTTAGATAGGCCTACATCTTATATTTGGTAAACAAGGCAACTGTATTATTTATCATTATTTTGCTACTGTTAAATTTACAGGCCTAATTGTAGAGGTAAAACTAATAATTTTATAAAATCAATTATTTTCGCAATTGGCCCTTTCTAAATGATGTTACTTGTAGGGTCCGAGGAAAAAACATCACGATAATTTAATAATTATTATGTGGACTGTCATAGTTTTGTAACAGTCAACTTAATGAAATTTTATGTCAAAAGCAGTTTTCAACTGCGCTACTATAAATTTTATCATGCGGTTTTATTTTTGCAATATTGTTTCTAGGAAGAATGAGGCAGCCGGATTAACATTTCTAATTACGTACCGTTTAAATACAACAAATAATGTAGACGCGAAAATGAGAAACAGACGGAATGCATATTGTAACTTTTGCTCATCGTAAGAAAAATAAAACGTGATAACCATCTAACTAATATCAAGTTCAAGCTAAGTACAGGCCCGTGATTAACTCTGCGGGACCCGCAAAATTACAGTTCCTGCATCTGATGTATTGTTTTAAATTTCTTTAGGACACACGAAAGATGAAAATGCGGCTAACTGGCTAACAGCGAAGAGTGGACGGAAGAAACGGTGTCCTTACACTAAACACCAGACTCTGGAGCTCGAGAAAGAGTTCCTGTTCAACATGTACCTGACTCGTGAGCGGCGCCTAGAGATCAGCCGTAGCGTCCACTTGACCGACAGACAAGTTAAAATCTGGTTCCAGAACCGCAGAATGAAACTGAAGAAAATGAGCCGGGAAAATAGGATTCGGGATCTTACAACCAACTTTAATTTTCCGTGAGGAACTTACGACCTTTTTTTCGTCGTCAGTGCGAAGTATTAAATCCGGTTTTACAACTGTCTTCGGTTGCACAATGATTGTGCAGGAAGTATTTGATTAATGACTTTTCTGAGTGCCTGCATGTTGGTGATTTACAAAAAACAACGTGTATTTTAAGTTGGAATATATAGATGAAAAAATGTCAAATTTCTGTGAAAATGTAGACCCATTCTGTTACTAGAAAGAAGGAAGTAATTCCGTCGTCAAAAATTACTTGTGTGTCTAGAATTTCGGGCGGACTTGACCACAAAGACCCATTCAATGTTAACCGTGCATGAGTCACCCAAACATTATGAAATTTGTTTGTAAAGCATTTAAAAACATTGAATATAACACACACACACCCACACACACACACACACATATATACCTGCACATTTGCGGAGATATGGCATTGTCGTGGACAACTTTTATTACACATA
>JAABNX020000151.1:18503649-18523302 GCA_015163995.2 Mormyrus lacerda | reverse complement strand
TATATAAAAAGGCCTATATGTTTTTTTAAGATACGAATTATAACCTAATTAAACTGAAGATAAACACAGTGAAGAAAATCGGAAAAGTTATTGCATATTATTGTATTTTTAATACAATACAGGACCATAAAGCATTTATTATACAATTTATAGAGGCATACACGCATATAATATTCTTTATATGAATAAATATTTATTAGGACTTTGCATACAGACCCAGTAACGCACCTAGGCCTATTATTAACAATAATAATAATTGTAATTTTGGATTTGGCAAATCAAGTGATGTTTTTATAGGACGATGTGAATAGGCCCAGTTTATTTTTACAGAACTACAGTAATGAATCACTTTTTGTTAGAGTAAATTTAACATGCTAGGCTTAAAAGAGGCATTTTGATTAAGTGAGTATCGAGTGGATGACATTTCTTTGTATGGGAAAGATGGCAATCCTTGTACGCAGGTTTCTCCAGACTATTTCCACCGCACTTATTAATCCATCTAGCAAAGGTGCATCGGATTCAGCATTATTAACACACATTTATTTTCTGATGTTTCGTTTTCATAAAATTATACGACTTCGCAAAAATGACAGCAAAACAAAGAACATCTTGAAATGAAGGAACAGATTTATTCTTATTGTTGTGCCTTGGGGTCACGTGGTTCCTCTGCCCAATCACAAAGCAGATAACGTTCAACTCCTGGCTAACCGCAGGTCCTACTGAGGCCAAGTAGATCCTGATTATTTTGTGTTGATAGTACAGTGCATTTTCTGTGTTTTTGTGCATGTCCATGTTTCTGCAATGTCAGCGTCAGGGGCATTAGGTTACTTTGGAGACAATCACACGGTTCCAGAATCAGAGGACCTTTTAGTGCCCAGATACCATTCGAGTTCAGGGCTCCAGCATGCGAGGCAGCCTGTCCTGAATGACCATAGCGACCTCGATCCCTGCCAGTACCCGGCGAAAACATCTTCATTCGGCGCATCCTGGGCCCCAGTGCCTGACCAGCATCCAAGCAGCGTTTCCTCTATATACCAGCCGTACGCCATTCCACAGGGCCAGACAGTCGGCTCTGAAGGAGTATATATGAGATCATGGTTGTTGGAACCGTCTACTGGATCGCTGCCTTTTACTGGACTACAGACAAACGGGCATTATCACGTCAAAGCTGAGCCGTTACCCGACAGAAGAGACTGCACTACGTTTGAAACGAATACGCTGGTTCTATCTGATCTTTCGACGGGATTTTCCCGAGTCGTGACAGAAAAAATCCCCAGCGACAGCAATTCCTCCGAGCCAACTGAAGAGAGCGGTTCCACCGAGGAGAAGGTAGACATCGACTCCAGTGAGTACACCGTGCGAGTGCTTTGGTTTTTAAAACAGTTTACTATATATGTCTGAAATAGTTCCGTCCAGTGCGTTACCAGAAATGTAACCTAAGCCAATATTTTAATGAAATCTTTGTAAACTTAAATCAAAGATATCGTTGCGTTTTATGTTGATATCGTAACTACAATACGTAACAATTATATTTTTTCGGTCGAAGAAGAGTTTGCTTTAGCCGATATGCAAACCTTCACTGGGATACGAGACTTTGTGACACTGGTTACCAATACCGGCTTTTTATGTTATAAGCAGCCAACATTATGAAAGGTGCCGTTGCGTCATGTAGGCCGTCGTTTGGCTATAAATAAAAATGTACGGTATTTTATTCATGTTAGTATCACAATTTACCATTAGAAGGCACTGGATTTGTTTCATTTCTTGATTCCCCTTTTTCAGATAATCCTGCGTCCAACTGGCTTCACGCAAGGTCCACAAGAAAAAAGCGCTGTCCGTACTCAAAACACCAGACTTTGGAGCTGGAGAAAGAGTTTTTGTTTAACATGTATCTTACTCGAGATCGCAGATACGAAGTTGCAAGATGCTTAAATCTTACTGAAAGACAAGTTAAGATCTGGTTTCAAAACCGTAGGATGAAGATGAAGAAAATCAATAAATGCCAACCAAAAGACGATTGATGCTACAAAATGGTGAAGAGCATACAATGGAAAATGAAGAACTGGCTATTAATTATATGGTATTTGCTTCATAAGCAAAACTTACAGATCTGTTTCACAGCTTATAGGTTTCATGCGGTAAATTATTGAACTCGTCAGATTCATCTGTATTTGATTTGTCGTATCTATTTGTATTATATCGTTTGATATAGACCGTACCTTTGTGTTTGGCGTAAACTGTAAGCTTCGTTTTGAGGAATTCTGAAAAGGTCTTATACTAATTTTATTCTGTTAGTGATGAGTTGTTTCGTGTAGTGAATGCATTAGTTGTGTATTTACTATATTTAAATACTTTGTTTCAATTTGCAAATGAAACGGGTGCATGTGCTTCAATTGCGTCGATACGAATGCTTACGTATTAAACGGAGACCCTTCCGAACACGATGCAGCGATTATATACCCTCTTATATGTCGTTCAGATGGCTAAAAACTGAGTACGATATATATCAGCAATATAATCAGTTGCGCATCTTATTTTTAGGCTTAGACTATATCAAATTTTAAAGTAGGGCGTATATGTCTTACGAAATATATTTTTGTGATTTGTGATGGAGTATTTGGTATGTATAGTTTTTTTCAACGTGAAATTGCCACGATTATTATTATTATTATTATTCAGTATTAGTAATACTGGTAATATAATCTTAAGTAGTAGTATGCCTAATGATAGCATTGTCAAAAACAGTAGCGATTCTAGTATGCATTTTATTATTGTTATTACTATATCTGAATACCTGAAAGTAGTTATTTATTATTGTGAAACCTGTGAAACTGAAATGTTTATTTATTTTAAGAATAATTATTAAATAATGAACTAAAATGCAACTGTGTCCTTCAAATGCAATGCCAGATTATCCTGCAATTAAACTAAATATTATTCAAATACTTTCGATTTTTTCAGTTTAATATGCACAAAATGAAAAGTGGCTTCCAATATAATAACCAAAACGTATACGACAGTAAATATATTAATGTAGTAATTATTCTACTAGAATAAGTGTTTTATTTCTTATTCCGCTTGTGGGTTAAAGCGAAAGGATTGCACATTCATTGCTGATGTTTTCAGAGATATTTTAAGGATTAGAAAATACTTATGGAATACTAATGGGATTAATACAGAAAGTACTAACAAATAAATAAAATAAATGCAACTGCCAATTAGGTGGCGAATTTTTCCATCCTAAGTGAGCGTGAACGGGCCTGTGTTGCTCCTCATTTTGGCAAAGGACGTTGCTATAGTTGTATCTGCGGCAATAAAAGACAAACTGTTTATGGGTGCAGCAAGCTCGAGGGTGTGAGAATAAAACACAAGAAAGACGCTGAATGCATGACAGTTGATTCAAAGGTCCGAAAAAACCGCGAAATTTTATCGATTATATAAACATTTCATTTATAGTTTGAGTAATCCGGTTCATCAGATCGGAAAATAATGTTATTTAGCGAGACGTATTTATAGTAAGAAATTAAAAATTACTACGTCCAGGAAATCTCCACTGTACACAAACGTCTATATTAAGATGAGTAATAATTTACCACCTATCGGACTTATTTTTTTCTAAATCCAGCGCTCCTCTGCGGATGAACCAAACTTCAAAGGCTTGTCCTGCGATAGCGCAATAAATTGTTCGGTCTGCCTTTCTGTCTGGAATTTCGCTTTTTATTGGTTTATGACTGTTCAGCCTCGAATAGGTTACTTTCAAAACGCGCATCCATTTGTTGTTCTACCTCTTTACACAAAAGGCAAGCGGAAATACCCCTATTTTATTAGAGTCTCCGTACACGGCCCCTTTCCTTCTTTGTTGTACCTGTTCTGGGAAAGTTTTAAATAAGGGCGATTCTTTGGACATTTTAAAATAGATCGAGATACTTCTTTTTCGAACCTTCTCGATTCTTGCTTCTGGAAGAGCTCTTCGTGTGTCAATCAGTGCGTAAATAAGTACTCAGCAACATCATGCATTCAAGCTCGATATTGTGCTTCTCGGCATCCGTTGCAAGACTTTAACACTAACAGTCATATACAAAAAGGCACATTAGTTAAAATCATCGACTACAACAATGTCCAAACTCGTTTGATTCTGATATTTCAAGAGATAACCGAGAGATGGCAGCAATGATTCGTTAAAAGGAGTTTTTTTAGGGTGAATAGGTTTTTGGAGAAACAAAATGATATAGGTCAACGAATTATACAGCAATTTCAGATTATTTTTTTTTACTACACCCAACGTAATTCGACAGAGGATGATAGATACTGAATACGCTCTGCTTTATTCTCCCGAACAGTCAAATAGTCTAACTGTAGCGTCATTTTAAGACTTTAGGATAATAATTGCTTCTTCACAAGGTGCATGGCCTACAAAACTGCATAGCGTTAACACCAGCCTTTTGTATTTATTCAGAGTAACCTGTCATAAAACGTGCATTCCTAATTATACAAACTGATCCCGTTATTCTTATTATTACTACTACGTTTAAATATAGACCCAGTTCATCACTCATCATTCATTCTCTTTGGTTGAAGCAACATTGATACAAACGGCGTCTTTTCTAGGACAAAAACAGCAGACTTGCATTACATTCGTGAGCCAAATTCAAATTTTACACATAGGATGATGTAATACAAAGCGTACCCAAGTATAAAGTATTATAAAACATTTAGAATAAACCTTCATTATTTAAAGAAAAACAGCAAAACCTTTTCTTACACAGGTGTGCTCTAAAATCTGCACAAAAACAGTTATGTGGAAATTGGCAATGTCTTTTAATATCTGTAACTGGATATGCCAATTGACACGTACATTGTCCGTTTTTAAAATATCACTTATTTCTAAACATAAATGTTGCTAATATATTTTAGTTTACCGCTACTGAATAATCAAAAATAGATAAGTAGGCCTACATCATATTAGTGAATGTAATATTTGAGCTGAAAAAGCGCAGGTCTAGAAAATGTATACAGTTTAGAGTATTTATAGGGTTCTAACATGGAGCTCCAGGTAGAGAAACAAAATTTATTTCTATGTTAAATCTGATTTTGTTTTTTGTCCTGGAATTATTTTTAAATACGTCACTTCAAAATGCCCTATCACCATACTGACAAAATGTGCATTAAAAATAAAATATCTGATGAACATAATTTTCTGATCCATTCGTTTATTTTCCAAAAATGTGGACTACGTATGCCGTTACACCTACATTTTGCAACCTGCCCTTTCCAGTTCTTTAAACCACAAAACAATTGGTTCTTAATCGTCATGTGACCGAACCTCCTCGGTAAAACTCGTATATATTTATCGGGAGCAGTTCTGTCGTTTATCACATTAACTCGTAAAAACAAAGTTTAATAGTTTTGCGAAGAAATTATTGAGCCAAACTGCTAGTTTTGCTTGCTCTGTGAATCGACTGTTATATATTTAGTGGGGAAATTGCTTTTTAAAAGTGTTGACCAAGTGCTTCTTCGCACTCAGCCATACAGGGCACGGAGAGAGCATTATAAGCACGTACAGCGTGCTGCCCCCTCCTTTCCGCTTTTTAGTGTCAACAGCCCCGGATATTATAGCTAGTGCTCTCTCTGTTCACCTCTGGCTACAATAGATACTTGGGAGGCAGTAATTGCATTTCTAATGTACTGAATAGAATAGTTTCTGCAGTTACCTTACTAGAGGCAGCTGTTATGAGCTCAGAAAGTACATCTCGCAGGTGGATCACAATTTCCGGATGTAGCCGTGCATGCGAATTTCAGGTAGGTTCATTGTTATGGCTTGAAGGCTGCCTGGCTGACAGACCGTTATTACTATAGACATTATGGTGTTAGTTCTTGCGTTGGTGGTTTTTCTCATTGAGCGACCAGAAAGTGAGGATCATAAACCTTAATGGTTACGTCATAATTTCGATATCGATAAATTTACAGCATTTGTCTGACACACTGATTGCACCGCAGTACGTAGAGTAAAGAGTGGTGTATACGTCATTTCTATATATATATATGGACACACACACACATTCCACTAAAACTTAACTGTTTTGAAAGCTTTTGAGAAACAGCTGGAAACGTCTTCTGGTTTTATCTGAAACTTTCATTAATGATGTATGTGCCACAGTGACCATGGAAATTTGCATTAAGTAGTAAAAAAAAATCAGTCTGGACTATTCCACCATTTCGAATAATCGATTACCAACTTCGCCAACATTAATACTGAACATAATCACTCGTTAATATGTAATATGGCATTTGAAATACATAACGAGGTTTTTATTACTATTTTCAATTTAAACAAGACAATGGGTATTGGAGTAGCTGTTGTTCAGTAGAAAAATGTCACAAATCTGCTATTTTGTACAGAAAATATACAGTTTAATTTTAAGAATCTCAATACATTGTTTGGCTGCAAAAGTGACCTTGTGTAATTCATCAGCCTGTGTTATTTTGCATAAGTTGTCCCACTTCGTCCAAGATCTCGCTTATGCCCTGTACTGCGTGGGATAAGCTCCAGAATACCTCCCACCCACCCACCCCCACACCTGACTCAGACTGAGTCAGACCATTATAAAAAAATGGATGGATGTTCTCGGCAATACAGAACAAGCTTAAACTTCTCTGTTTATTCCACCCAGAAATTCCCCCAAGGCACATTAAAATTCAATATTTTACTGAAATTATTAATGACTTGTATGTACATTTATACTTCCAGAAACAAAATATGAATATTATACTGTGGATGGATAGGTAGTGATCTACACATGCTTCTCATATTCGAGTACTACAAATGTATTGTTAGCAATTTTACAATGAATCCTACATATATCTAGAGAATGTAGAAGACCATATTTAAATCGTCCAACGGCAGTGCTATACTTTACTAACTAACGGTATGTCCACGTATTATAAGATTATTATGCAAAGGTAGGTAATTTACTTGATATGTGTTGACATCGTGTGTTAGCAACAAGCAAACCCAGGCGAGTATAGAAACAGTTGAAACTCTGGGAATCGGCAGCGGGGAGCACATGTAATTTTTGCCACTGTATCCGAGAAAATAGGCCCACAACACTATTAAATATTATATATGCGATTATTTATCTTATTGCGATTGACAAAATTTGTATCGATGACGAAAGTTACCGGTATTGTAACATTCTTCCAATCTATTTATCATTCAAATACCCGCTATAAAATAATGGTATATTAAAAGGTTATCAGCATATGTATTTGATATATGTTGATAGGGCCAACGTCGATCGAAGATTCAAGACTTGAATAATAACATTAACAAAGAAAACACAGCGGGCGACACATTATAGACTGTGTTTCATTTATACAATTCCGAGCTTCCTCAGCAAAATTTTATACAGTTTGCAAATATATGGTGACTGTGTCGCTAGATGCCACTAATTTAATAATTAGCAAATTAATTTAGATTAATTTAAACTTAAGTAAAATCCATTAAATTAATTTTAAACAAACTCCAATGAAATAGTCGTACATAACTTGTATAAATGAACAAATTATACAAATATCACAAAGTCACGATTTTGAGCAATACTAATACGTCCTTGCGTTTGTAGTATGTGACCCACATATATAGACCGAGCAAATGCGCCTAATGTGTATTTGCTGAATGTGCTGAATCTTCTTGCGATGAAATTTGGAGAACATCTTAATAAAGCATGGAATTAAAAAAAAAGTTGACACGGTAAAACACATATTTTTGGCTTAAGTCCAGAAGTCATCATGAGACTTGTGAAATTATTCCAACTATCCAACTTCACAACTGTTACAGGGGCAGTTATTTCAATTACTCAGTCTGATTTATGATTTTTTGCGAAACTTAAACAAGCCTTAACATAACGAAAAATCATAAATCCTAAAGGACTAGTCTGGGGTGCTTAGGGCTACTTCGGTATCGAGTACTTAATATCATTTTTTAATTAGCGAGTGATTCCTGAAACCCTTCGTAACTAAAGAAACCTCGTCCGTAATGTCGTTTGTACATTGACGAGTGAGCCGACACACTTGTTATTTTCTACGTCATTTTTTATTTAAACTTTTGCTAGCCATTCTGTTAGGCACACGGGTCGGCCTGGCCTAAGTAGGTAAGAAAAAACAGTCTTCTTTGGACAACGTAATAATAATAATAATAATAATAATAATACAAATAATAAGAATAATAATAGGTCAATGTTTCAATACAAAATTATAATCTATGCTATAAATTAGAATTAGAAATAAGGCTCTTTGTAACTTCATAACAGGGTTGAACACCATTCAAAACTGAATTGAGAAACGGCCTAAAACCATTTGAACGGAATTTGAATGTTTTTATTTACCCGTACTCGTAGCTGGGCGACTTTTCGCTTAAGTGTATTCTACCGTTGACATCGAAATGCACACTTTGGAAGGAAAAAAACCGAGGTATGAACGTGTTGGATGCAAATGACTCTTACGCACATTCCGGCGCTGTATTCTACCACTGACTTAAGAGCTTTTAATTGCAGTTTTCAATATGTACTTTGGAGAGCTGCATTTAGTCAAGCGCCTCCACATGGCCATACAGGATATTGCAGTATTCAGATAGCTGAACATTTATTATAAATCTAGAAGTAAATGTTACAACCAAAAACGCATGTGGATAATTCAGATAATTGTATAAGAATTACATAACACAAGAGTAGATAGAAATATACTAGTTTAAACACATGTATTGCCATTAGGCACGATTCAATTGACACCTGGCTTGTCAACACGCCTAGTAGGTGAACCAATTAGACTAAACGACTCGTCGTTAAAAGGAAGTACTTCAATTTAAATGAGCAAAAAATAAGTTTAAATGTGTCCCGGTGATCTTGTAAACCCAAGCGCATGTACAGACGGAGTTCCTTATGTTAGTACATATTGTTTCATGCATGCAGTAGGTCAATGGTCCCCAATGGAACTACCTTAACAGGATACTTGCCTAACTGGTAACCATTCTATTGTTAATGGGCATATGTGACGGTTTTTAATATCAGTGACCAGCATTTGGTTTGGAGTAATACACCGCATGCTACACTTTAACATATAAGGATATTTGAATTATGCAACTGATTGCATTTTTTTTGTGTCAGCAATGCATACCAAACCTCCAGTCCATGCTACTAATGATATTAACATTTACATTATCTGTTGGTTAACAATATTACTTTGTTTACTGAATTTGCATAAATAGGAATTGAATAAATAGGAAATTAAAAAAGCCAAAGCCCTAGAAGTACAGGCCTATGGATTTGTGTGGGTCATTCTGACAAACTCATTACCGTAACATGTCAGTTTTCTCTAATTCTTAAAATGAGTCGGACAGCATACATTAGGCTATAGGCCTACAAGTTATCTAAAATAGGTAATCAGCTGTGGAGTAAAATAATTGATAACTGTTGAATTATTAGTGTAGGACTACATATGGCTTAACGGCATTTTGCTAATTTCAGAGACGTGCGGTGGAAACACTGGGAGCCACTGGCGGTATGAACTGACATTGAAATGTGATACCTAAGGCTGGATCAGACAGGCCTTACGAAGGTATCTCTTACAGAAGGTATCTTTCGCTAAGAACATTTTAGAGAACACCTTGGAACTCATTTGTAGGCATGACATAGCGTTAAGAAGATTTCAGAGAACAGATTTTTATGTTTCCCACTTTCCTGTATTCTTGTTATTGATTGTCTCCACATATTGGTGAATTGATTCCTTAATAAAGTTGTTGAAAAAAGAACAAAAAATAATAAGCAAAAAATTGTGAGTGTCGATGCACATCGACAGCACATATGCAAGTTAATTGAGTAGGTATTAACAGTAGGTGGCAGTACGCACTTTCAAAGATTACTGATCAATGACAAATCAGTAGAGGAAGAATAGTTGTTTTTATGGTAAGCAACTGTCTGAAGAGGGTTAGAGGTTCCCGCATATCTAATTTTTTCATACTGTCCTGACATACCATATTTTAAAAGGCTGCACTATTCTGGCATTATGAAACCTGGAGATGAGATTCTGGGTTTGGGGATGGCTAATTATGTCATATGGATTTCAGTCTACCGCAGTTTTATTATTGTAGTATGCTCCAAGCCTAGATTAAAGACTTTAAAATTGTTGCTAAAACTTTTCCCTATGCCGTTTGTGTTTGTTGCAATACATCTGCCCTCTTCTGGTCTGGAGGAATATCACTGCCGTATGCTCACATCGATCGCAATCATCCGCATCCACAGCAGTATAAATACAAGCTGCCACGCACAAGACTATCCACAGCCCGAAAGCGTGCGCATAAAAGTGGCGTATGAACTGGCCTATAGGAGGCAATCAACATAAAATGAAAGTTCGAATGTTGGCCTTATTATAAATTACTGGCATATGTATCCTCATTATTATTCCACTGACATTAAAACTCTTCATGTTTTCTACCTCTAAACCTAAAGACGAAAACTGTCATGCTGAGGGATTTACCTGATCACCCTGTAGTCATTCTTCTTGGTCTTGCTAGCTGACAGCTGTTGCCACTCCAACTTTGGCACTCTTTGGTCAATCTGTCATTATGATCATACATAATAAAACAGCAGAATGATTTCAGGGGTATAGCTAGCAAACCAGCCAGTCAGGTGAAAGGACAGCTTTGTGAACAGAGACAGTCCTGTTTCCAAGACAGCAATGGTGTATTCAAAGTAAGAAAGAAAATTAGAAGCGCCGAATCTACATAGACAGTATTGACAAGATAAGGTAACAGCTCCAAAATTCCATAGTAAAGATGTTTCATTCTTTCAGATGATCTCTTGCACCCTCGCCCAGAATCCTCTATAGGATTCTCTTTGTGAACACTGACTTTTTACACCATCAATTGGAAAATTGCAAGAGATAACCACAGCGCAGCACCACGCTGGCCTCCTAGCTGAGTGCTGTGATTTAGTGTTTCTGATAGGATTGCACTCTCTTATCCAGCATGTCAACTCTATTTTTCACAAATCAGAGCAGTAACATTAACGTAAACAACTTATAACTTAGTTGCACGAAATACACAAATAATATATTGATTACTAATCTGATACAAATTGTCATACTGACTGGTCCCAGACATGTTGTTCAGGTATGTAAATTAATATAAGTTGTTAAACTAAAATAGACAAGTCTGGAGATTTTAATGTGTAGTTTGATATGGCAGCTGTACCTGTGTTGCACAAATGCTAATGTCATTACCTGCTCTTTCGATCCTCCTGTGTGCCAGGTCGTTACCATGTGTTAATTCCTAATTGTAATCACCTGTTTCCTGTTATTTTCGGCTTGTCCTGTATACTTAAGTCCACATCGGAGTCTGTATCCCCAGATCTGTCATTGTAGTCTCGTTGCTGTTTAGTGTTGGTCCCTGCTTTGGAGTAAATAAAACCCCATTCTGCTCCTATCACGGCTTCCTTTGCCTGCTTCCCCGACCCGAACGTCACAGCTAATGGTTTTGATCCAGTCATCATTTAAATATAATTGCATTTACTACAGGGGCATCGTTAGGCCTATTTTAGAATGTTTATTTTAAAATGCCCCCTCCCAAATAAATGTTCATCTATTGGATTATTGGATGAATAGCTTTTTATATTATATATATTTGCCATCACCCTGCCCCTTAATTAAAGACTCAGCTCCCCATTCCACCCATCTCCAACTATATGCCGATTCACTGTAATTATCAACGATTTCATTACTTTCTTGGCTTCTTTTTGGGTGGGGTTGGATGGGATAATGTAGTGGGAGTTAAAAATATTAATTGCTCAACAGAATCAGTCACTGAAATGTATTTGAAAAATTATTGAAATACATAAAATAATTTCACAATCTGTATAATATGACTAACTACAACAGTCTGAGCCTTGTGGTGTGTTATACAAGATGTAATTTAATATGTAATACCGAGCCAAGGGTGCAGAGTAGCCTGATCTAAATGGTCACTGTGACATTCACAGTGGCCTCTTCACAGGACATTAATGGTCTTTTAGTATCTTTGGATGAAGGGAAAAAATGACAGACATAGTTTTTGATTGTTTTATTTTTAAATAGTTTTATTTATAAATAGCCTATAATTTTCCCCTCCCCATTTTAGTTTCAAACGAGATTACTAACAGAAAATGTCAAAGATGGACACAGAACATAATGATATTGACCACAGACGTTTTAAGTGCATTAAATATTTCTGATGTTATACACAGCAACAAACTGTAACACTTACTGTTCCACTTATGTTTAATTCGCAAGTTGCTTTATACTATTACCAACTATTGCCGACCATGAAGGTAGCCGAACTGTAATGAATTTAATTTATTTCTCTTCACGTCACAATAGGAAGCCCCAAAATATACGTCAAATGTACAATGATGACGTAGTTAAAAAAGCGTTGGTTCATGCTGATTTATGCGTATTTGACCGTTCTTGTGTTCTCGCATAACCGTCTGACATCATCTTCCATTCCCGAGGTACAGTTCCCTGTAGAACCTACTTCTGTTCTCAGCAAGAGCGTTCCTCCTAAGAACGAACTTGAACGCAATGAGTCATGGGATTGTACTCGTTGGCAAGTATGCCATAATTACAGGATCAGTGTCAATACAGACAATTAAAGGTAATCAGCCATTTTATGAAAATTCATGTAAGTACATGAGATGGACCTTAACTTTCTGGAATTGGTAAGAGTACAGCGTTGCCAACTTTGGTCAGCAGGCTGGCTTGAGATTTTCAATTTTAGACAAGTCTGCACAATCATTTACATGCACTTAACAGTTTTGTTTATTCTCAATAATCTATAGGGTTTGCAAACTACCCCGACGCTTTTGATGTAGCTAATTTTAAGTTTAGAATGTAATAATGTGGATTTGCCGTAGGATTTCTTGCGTGAACGTCAGAGTCAGAAAGCGTGATTGTCACGCCAAATACGCGAGAGCTGGCAACCCTGAGGGTGCAGGTTTGGCAGATGGTCTAAAGTCCATTATTACTTGAATAGCTTAATAGTTTTATACTTTAACACCGTTGACTCAGATCAACAGCGCATGCGTGATTCAAGTCAACGGTTGATTACGGTCAAGTAGTGACAGATCCAGACGATGCATCCTTGACATTTGGGACTTCGCAAGTACGACATTCGGTGATCTTTTTAACCGTCCTCTGTACTTCTGTTCTTGAGTATTGGAACTCTATTTCGGCAACTGAAGATGAAGTCAGACGGGTGCGCGAGAACAGTTAAGTACTCGTATTGATAAGCACCTAAGGTATGCTGGCGGGTAAAGAAGATGGATGGACGGGTTTATGGATGTTCTCAAACATAGCATCCAAATACGCCAAATAATAAATGCATTAATAGGAAATATGATAAACATATATAAACATATGATATATGTAGTAGTATTAGACTAATTGGAATAGTCCTCTTCAGTATGATTCGGTATCTTAAACGGTTTGTATCTGCAAGATACATATATAGCCAGCTATAAACTATATTATATTAAAATTATATAATATAAATACTAATGTATTTTCGCTGCACATATAAAATACTTTTCATTTGGAGTTATACCTTTAGATTATACCTTTAAATTAGAAATCTTCAGATATATTTTTGAAATTATCTATTCATTACTACATTATTAAGCTTCCACAGTGCTTAACAGCTCTGTAAAATGGTCTTGAAAACGGCCCAGTTGAGGGCGGTCTATGATGCTCGTGATTGCTGGTATGGAGAAGAGCCGAATCGTTTACGCTTTCCATGGGACTGTATTTCCTTCGATTAATGTCATACTTGCACAACCTATATAAATGAATAATTTTAATATAAAATGCACTTGTATAATTCTACATAAAATTCTGAAAAAAGTAACATAAAAATATCGGGATCTGACTAAAACAGCTGTATTCAGTGAGGGGTCTATTCTCCCATTTAAGTCAAAAAAGCGCGTCACGTATTCTCCCGCCCCATTTATTGCAAGTAAGCCACATCAGACAATCAATTAGTTTAATAAGATAAGCATTCATTTATTCAGTTGTTTTGTCACAGATTACCTATCCCAGAGGCTCGACTTTTTAGAGAATATAGGCCTAATGCGAGTCTGCTGTCAATCTGATTAAAAAAATTAAAAATAAATGTTCATGACAATGACTTATATCTGTTCGAATCCACATACTTAGCCTATTTTCCTTTCACATCCATCCACTCAGTTTATGCACTATATTATATTTTACAATTCTTATATAATTATTGGAATTATTATGACATGGGTTGGGGGTTGTAACACTTCCTTCTAAATGTGTAATAAATGTAGAAAGTTTTGTTTTCTTATATGGTGGGCTTTCTGAACACTGCAATATTCCGTTTGGCCATGTAGAGGCCAGTGACCTAACACAGCCCACCAGAGCACTTGCCTGAAGTTAATTAGTGAATTAATAAAAACAGTCCTTTAAAAGATATTCGCAAACGGATTCTAGCCATCTATTTCCTATAACGTTCAGGGTTCGGAGTCTATGGGCACAACCCATCACTGTGCCCACGTGCTCACGCACAGAATTTGATATACCAATTAACCTCAGCATGTTTTTGGACTGCGGGGGTACCCAAAGTACCGAGAGGAAACTCCAGGAGGACACACAAACTCCATACGTGGAATCAGAGCGGAGACTCGAACCCATGTCTAGTAGTGAAAGGCAACAGTGCTAACCACTGCCCTGCGGTTATTATATACCATAATGATATATAAAACAACTAAAACAATTCTTATCGCGTTCAATATACGGTTATAATCGATAAAACATAGCGCTGTTGAGCTGAATATACCTTATTAATCTAATAAAACGTATGTTATATCAATCTAAATGTAAACATTTTTAAATAGTAATTAATAGAACTTCACGGTGGTGTCATGTGGCTATGTAAACAAACTTTTATACCTCAAAAACTAAAGCAGCACAAATGACTTAGGCCAGCTTGGTTCAAATCACACGCAAATGGGAGAGCAACTTCACAGTGGTGACGTCACCACGTAAACAAACATTTAGTTTTGCCAGCCAAGGTCTCAAGACTATTATGCTTTTGACCTCTAGTTGACCTCAAACTTTTTCCTGTTCTTTCACAAACATCATTTCCCTCAGACACTAAAGCAGCACAAACGAAACAAAGTTGATCGAGACCAGTGAATATGATACATCGCTACGGATCGGAAGCATCTTTGCTCTTCCTAATTAAATGTACAATAATAATAATACATTTGTAACGTCTAATATGTATTATTATTTTGTGTGATATATTGGGTAATACGAGTGTAATTATCATAACCTCCCTGTACGATCCTCTCTGTCAGTTTGATTCGGCCGGTGTATTTAAGTCCACATCAATCGATAATCGCAGGTCTGTCTTTGGCGTTTTGATGTTACATGTTCCTGCGTTCTGCATTTGGAGTGATTCCAAATAAACCCTTCGATCCTGATTCCTCGTCTCCCCGTTCCTCAGAAAAGTAATGGTGACTAAAGGGTGTAATTTCATGTCTAGATGGCTCTAATAATGTTAAAAACCGTATTTAGAAGGTCGTAAACAGGTTTTCTAAGCTCTAACTACGAAAATATTCGATTTCTAAATAAAAAAATCCTACTTCGCGGAAATTCAATTATCGCGGTAGTTTCTAGAACTAATTGACCGCGATAAACGAGGGCCGACTGTATATATATTCTGACTAAAGTTAGGAGTATCATAAAACACTTTTATCATGACAAAAGTATAATTTCATTAGAATCATGACAAGTAAATTTTTGTATTTCTCTGTCCTTAGACTGCAAATATCTTGGTAAGAACGTGTGTTGTTAGAATGTGTAGTGTAATGTGTCATTCGTAAAAAACAATGTCCCCTTACTAAAACTACCAGTAAGACAAGGGAGTCTAAGCTAACTAACGCCGAATACGAGGGAACAAGACAGCCTACAAAAGTGCGGCTCGCGGCGGTGACCCATTAAGGGGAGCACGCGGTTTTAATTACACATGAACAACTATGTACTTCCTCTCACGTCTAGACTCAGTTAAGTTTCTTAGCAAATGAGCTCAACTAAAGAAGACTTAAATACAAATTGCTCCTCGGGATAAGGGCTCATCTGGATATTCCCGAGAGCCGCCCTATACCGTCTCCCAAGGTGTATTTTACTTGTCTGCATCGATTGCACGGGAGGTGCAAATAACGTCCCAACAAAAAATCTGTGTAGCGATCTAATAGCAGTACACCCGCCCTAACTTTAATGTGCACTTATTTAGCGGACCAAGGGTGTAAAACATTACAAACACAAAACAGCCCTACATAAATAAAATGGGATTCGCTTAAATTCTCCCGGTATTCACATACAACATTCCTTATACTAACGCCCACGTAAACACACAACTGCTGAGCAAAGCTCTGGTATACAGACAAGTCATCACCATTTTATATTTAATTAGCTAGCCTGTATAGAACGCTAGTAATCGCACTAGAACTGCATAAGCAATGTAATGGTTGTAATAAATCGTAAAACTGTTTTAAAAATAAACAAACGTCCACGTGGAACAGAGTATTTGCTGGTTTTAAATGGCGCTGCTTAATTTTTTTTTTTTTTGCTTAGGCTGCCTCTGACAAAAATCATGGACTTATAAAATTAAGAGTTGTACCTCTACAGATCCGTGTAAAATTAGAGACAAGATACTGCAAACATATAAAACACATCTATGGGCAAATCACATTAAATAAATACTTATATATACTCGACACTTCGATATATATACTCGACACTTTGTAAAGTTAGCTATTTTACAACTCCCGATGACAGAAATGCATATGCTTAAGTAACCCAATATAAAGAATCTACACTATCATTAAACAATCTTAGAATGCAGAATGGTTTTACATATTAAGCAGAACCGAAAACTACATTATTTATGATAAAACTCTTCGGCCTAAAATATAATATATATAAAATATATAAAAAAAAATATGCAAAGTTCCGACACAAACAAAAAATGCCAAATAGGCTCCTTCCAGATAAGCATGATGAAAAAAGAAAGCATTGTAACGTACAGAATAGTATCTCCGAGATTCCATTGAAGTTCGGTAGTACAAAGCCAGGCTGGTTTGTAACTATGGATTCACTGGTTAGAAGAATTTAAAAATGGACTGTAATTCATCCATTTATCCAACAAGATTTCAATGCAACTACGTCATGTCCGGGACCCCCAAGAGGCATATTAGCAAACTTCCTGTCTTTCCCAAAGGCTTGTGGCCATGTAATGAACGGCGCATATTGTCCGTAAAACAAAGAACAAAATCTTCATGCAGCCCAATATATTGTAGATTGTATTACGTCCATAAAACAAGCATCACCGAAAATTTTCTTTTTGATACATTTTATTAGTCATCGACATGGTACTGGGATAGCATGCATTCTTGATACGTTATTTTTTTGTTTCAGAGGGTAGGGCTAGTGCTCTTCTCTCCCAACCCAAAGGTTAAGGGTCCGAATCCCGGCTCCGTTTGTGGTATGTTGTCCCCGTCTTGTACAGGTTTCCACTGTAGGCTATGGGCACTAATGTTTCCTCCCAGTCCAAAAACATGCAGTTTATTTAAATCGTTTAGTTTCATTCCGTCTAGGGTGTTTCTCTCCGACCATAAACAGTTGTTAGATGGATGGGTGGATGGACATTGCGATGTATGAGTGGCCAGCAACCAGGGACTACGGGGAAGGTGCCACACACAAAGAACTTTATATTTTTAATATTTACATTAATATTTTTAAACCACATTTAACGCAGTCTAACCCATTTGAACAAAATCAGCACTCAGAGTTCTGGCGATCTTGTTCAAACCGAAATATCTTTATTTGAGGTACCCTGCGTTTTAAAGTATTATCTTGGAATGCTTGAAAAGTAATTGCCTTATATTAAACTATGGCCGAACTTGTGCGCACACAAACCCGTTAAACATAAAAAGTATCACCGAAAATGTATTTTTTTGATGAATTTAAATATTGCTTAGAGGACATGTAAACACATGAGGTTACATAACTTAAAAATACGTCATTTATACATTAATTCAATATATACATTACACTTTAATTTAAGTTCATATAACATTTTAAAGTATGCAAACGGTACAACTGTACAGCTGATTTTTGTGCATGTCGTTAGTTTGCATACTTGAAAATGCCACATGAACCTGAATTAAAAGCATTCTGAACTTGGTTTATAAGCGGATGTTCTAATATATGTTTATATCCTATGGTACGCCATTATATATATACACCGCTTCTCTACAACAGCTGGGCAAGCGCAATCGTTATATAGTCAACACAGAATTTCAAGCCAAGTCAAACCATTCTTTCTTCTGTCTAATTCTGTTGAATAGAACATAATGCAAATTTATTTTGTAATGTTTAACAGCTCGCATATATTAGTAAGCAAATACATTAAGTTATTATATTATTGTATTAGGTAGTGTTTTAAAACCGTGTAGAAGCTGTATTACATTCGAATAATTGGATTTCATCACAGAGAGGCTCGTTCTCTTCCATCAACCGATTTAAAAAGGATTTCAGTACAAATATATAACATTTTGTCAATGGTTTTCTTGGACTTTTGCGCATGGTTTCATAGTCCAGTTACGCTCCATAGACTTGTGAAAACATCCATTCTAACATTAAACTAAACGACCCGGGCCCTTAGACGTTTCTGGCAAAATATGGATTATTTATACTTTAGTGTCCAAAAATATTTATAGGTAATAAATAGCCCCATAGTACTTATTTTATTCGGAAAATTAGTGCAGTGAAGTAGGCTAATATAAGTTAATATTAAAGTTACTCCGTTTATATTTTATCTTACCCTGATGTATAATTTTGAGAAATAAACAATTTTGTATTTAGTTTACATATACTTACGTTTTCTGTATGATTTTCTGAGAGCTTTTTCGAGAAATCATTTCTTCTCTGATATAATTCTAGCTGGAACACGAAAGTCAAGCTGATACACGTTGCTTTTGTCTGTTATTGAAATACGTTTATGTTACGTGACACACTAAAATAAACGATCCCATTCTACGGAATAAATTGATTTCCTGTTGTTATTCTAACACTTGGGGGAAAGATATAATTTTGCTCTAAGACAGAAAACGCGTTAGAGTGAGCTGAATTTTTGCATAATGTCGACACCCACTCGCTTCCCGCACACAGAGGTAGTATCTAATTGCAAAACCATTCCTATTTTTAAAAACAATTGAATCTGTGCTAAAGGCACAGTAGGCGCTAAGCTAAGTAGGAAACGTTAATCAGTTTTAAATAAACCTTTGTAACTCACCGAATGCACATAGCCAGAACAAAATACACATTAAAGCATTAAAACATTTATATTTTAAGTATGAAGCCTGCATTCAGTTAAATGTAGCCCTCTTCAGCTTCCCCCGGCTGCTTTATCGTTAAAGACAGCGAATGTTTAAATGCGGTCTCGGGGCACTAAACTGTCAGGCCTTTTGGCTAGCAAGATTGATAGCTAGCCTTCCAGTCCTCTTTGTTTGCAACACAAGCAATAAAAGAGCGGCCTACTAAACT
>JAABNX020000151.1:18490277-18503578 GCA_015163995.2 Mormyrus lacerda | reverse complement strand
AACAATTATATTCATAATATTTTATAATTGTCGTAGTTTGAAACAGTTTAATCATTTATTATATTTTAATATTAAATCATAATAAGTTATATGTTTAGCAATCATCCCCATATGACCAGGGCTGATGCCCGGATACAAAGATCAGTCAAGCTTAGTCCTCGGTGTTTCTATTAAATAAACAAATATTATTTAGGGCTATATCTGAGCGTAATTATTTGCATTGTTTTCCGTTAGTAATATGGAAGCCTATTGAATATTGTATGACGCAAAAACAAATATATATAGATCTTAAAACTAAAAATTCTATGTGTCTATTTTAGCATTATTGAAAATATTAAACCGACTAATACAGAGGGTCTGCTCCGTGTATACATGTTCATGTGTAGGTGGCTTCTTTATGTCCCAGTGGGGGGTGGGGATGGGGGAGGCAGGGTGGATTCCTTCCCTCCCCAGAAGGCTTGGACTGTTCGGATTTTCTGTCAGAACATTTAAGATTAATGGCTTACTCCGTTAATGACTGCCGGCGTCAAACGTAGGTGCTGCCATGATTTGTGAGGTGCGGAGAGCATTCTGATGTTCAGGGACAATGCAAGAAACACGGAGTTGCTGTGCACAGAGTGATATTAAAATATTATGCAGAATGCTGAAATAAACAATTCAGAGTGTAAATAAAACTCTCCCGTAGGAATTAAGCGTTTCATACGGACTTTTTGGATCGATCAAGCACACGGTGGCCTCTTTTGATTAAATCCCAAATTGTCATTGGGCAGAGGTAATCATGTGACGAGCATTTCGGTCTAATTTCAACCTTGTCTCCATCAATGCAATAGTTTAACAGCAGCACCATCCCAATTCAGCTGTAAACATCGAATTGGATAAATGAGGTTTAAAATATTTCTATTTCTGCAATAAATTTCAGGCAATTGGGGACTTTACAAATCTGTAACGGTGAGGAGATGAATTGCGAATTTGAGCAGGAGAGCGGTTTTATCAACAGTCAACCGTCGCTTGCTGAGTGCCTGACGTCTTTCCCCCCTGTCAGTGATTCATTTCAGAGTTCATCAATCAAGAGCTCGACGCTTTCACTCTCCACGCTCATTCCTCCTCCTTTTGAGCAGACCATTCCCAGCTTAAACGCCGGCAGTCATCCCCGCCACGACCGGCCCAAACAGAGCCTCCATGGCTGCAGCCCCTTGCCGGCCGCATCGCTTCCCCCGGAGTATCCATGGATGAAAGAGAAAAAAAACACCAAGAAAAATACCATTTCCGCCTCTACTGCAGCGACCGTCGAGTCCAGACCGGTTTGCTTTTCTCTAAAAGGTAGGAGAAGCGTTGTATGCAGTGAATTCTATGACTGACACTATATGTTTAGAATGCTCGTGCAACTTACAATTAAATGACTGTTCACCGTTTTATTACAAATAATAGGAATAAGAAAATCATGTAATTTTTTGTACAGTATTTCCTGGTAATATAGTTCCAGAGGTTTGGCATGTGACGGAAATCTAGAGTCATAAATTTCTATTAGTGAAGCTGCCGCTGACTGATTCATTAAGGCGGTGTCCAGGCTGGTCAACGTCCGAATCGGTTTTTGAATCTAGCTAAACAATACTGTTTTAATTCTGTGCCGGAATTTACCCTACAATTACAATCGGTGCCATTTCCCATGGCAGTACATTCTAGCGCACACTGAGCTAGCATAATATTTTTTTATATCAATAGTAGTGTGTCACGGAAATATTTGTTTGTTCTTTAGATGCAAACGATATTGCCGAGAATAGCAGCGCGTCATCTCGCAGATTGAGGACCGCATACACCAACACGCAACTTCTGGAGCTGGAGAAAGAATTTCATTTCAACAAGTATTTATGCAGACCCAGGAGGGTAGAGATCGCATCTTCTTTGGATTTAACTGAAAGGCAGGTTAAAGTCTGGTTTCAGAATAGGAGGATGAAACACAAGCGGCAGACGCAGTGCAAGGAGAACCATAATCTGGATAGGAGACTCATTCGTGTAGAAGAGGCAGGAAACACTGAGAAGTCAGTACTGGAACAGACCATAAACAATGTGTCCGGGGCTCTTTTGGAAAATGAGGACTACTTGTTTGATGAAAACAGCGGTTCTCCTGATGTTCCCCAAGATATGCATGCTGGAGATTACCAGAACTTTATCCACTCGCCTATAAACAGCAGTGACAAAAATCTGAAACATTTCTCGAACCAATCACCCTCCGGCCAAGTCTGTATCTCCACCATGGGATCAGGGAGCTCGTCCGACATGGACAACTGCAGTTCCCCGGCCCTGGATGTCTCTCCTTTTCAGGACTTGCAAATTTTCTCGCCAGATTCATGCCTACGCCTTTCAAATTCCATGTCCCCCAGTTTGTCAAAATCTCTGGATGGTTCTGTGGACATATCCAAGGACAACTTAGATTTTTTCTCGGACACACTTACAGCTATCAATATGCAAGAAATGGATTATTAAATCACATAAAATCATTCCTGTCAATTCGAAAGTACAAATTAAGTTGTTGGCTAGAAAAATACTCTTGTAATTTTATTTATCACATTGTGTATTAATGAAAACGATATGAGGTAAGTTTGAATTAAAATCGTTACATCTGGAAAGGGTAGAGATGCAAAACCACGAACGTATAATTTCGTACATTACAAAGGCCATTAATATTTTTACAATAAAATTTCACATCTTTCAAAACTTTGAAACAGTATAGGCTCATAAGTCCTATTTAAAACGACATATTATTACTGCATGTCTACACACAGTAATATTTGTCGCGATCTCCTTGTTTTATTAGTCTACATTTAATCTTTTAGTTAATGCCCTAACCAGATATTTTCATTTCTATCGGGTGCATGAGAATTGACTGTGCAAATTCTTTAAGAATGTAATTTTAAGTAGTAGTTGGCCTGTTGTTAACGAAATAGGCCTACTTAGTTAAAACACGCCAAACACAGCAGTATTTTAAAGTATCATCTTATTTCCAGAAATTAAAATTGTGCTGTAAAAATGCACTCAAGAATTTTTTATGACTTCTAAAATGTATTAATACTGTTTTCTATTATGGGCGACCAAACGTTCCGTTAAGAAACATTACGTTACAGTTCTACCAATTTGCACTAGAAAAATACTTTGACTAGTTGTAAAATCTTTACAGCAGCAAACCTCAAATACCCAGGGTTGTTATAGGAATTTACGATGGTATGACGTGTCAGTGTTACATCAATCTATTTAATATAGTATCACAGTAAATCTAAAGAAACTAAAACATTGGAAGCATTAATGGGATTGCGTGCATCGAAGCCGAGAAAAAGTTTTATTTTCCATAATGCGTAAATCACACGTTTACATTAAATTCACACACAAAACGACGCGTTACCTGTTTTGCTTACGGTTAAGTATTAGGAGTTTGGCAGTTAATTTTAATGGCGCGTTAAATGGCCCGCAAAGTCTAGTTTAAAATATGCTGGATCTACAAACAGCCTGCAGCATATAGACCAGTGTTCCTTTCTTATTGCAATTTACGTTCTTGAATTTCCCTTAAAAGCTTGATATCAACATATTTTAAAAAGTACATTTATGAATCAATCCATGACTAATTTTCGGCACCCGTTATATCCAAGTAGTGCTTCCCATACTTGTATTATTATAGACAATCAATTTGTTTACAAAGCCCCGTGTTGTTATGTATGCAGTTAAGCCTAAATAAGCCAGTTGCAACTAATTATTAGTTTTCTCAGAATAATTTGAATTAGCTTCTTTATTAATATTGCGTTACGTTAAATATAAAACACTTTTGAAATCATTTTAACTTTCGCTGGTTTGGTATGAATGAATGAGCGCAAACGGTTTCATTTTGATATTAAGTTTGTGTTTAACTGTTTGGCCATATTCGCACGCACGAATGTTTAGTCTATTTCCCAATAGGGGAACAGAAGGGCTCAAGTAAAATTTTCATCGATGTTTATTCGAAAAATCCGAAGCAGCCAGACTTACATTGGCATTGGCTTGAAAGAAGTGCTTATAGCCCTGTATTATGTTTAAGATAAGATTTTTACCTCATGTTTCGTTAATTGATGGATGAGAATTATAGAGTGGAATTTGCATTAAATTAGTATCCGCCAGGAGAATATTCTGTGGTATTGACCATTCACTGCGTTGGCATGTTTTTTCTATTGTTTTCGAGCACTGCTTTAATCAAATGAACAAATTTAAATTCCTAGGACCAAATAATTTTTCGTCGCCAGGGGATGAGAATTCACTCACGTGTCTTAGTGGCCAACTTATACCACGTGACTGCAACTGTGCGCGCTTATGTGCTGGGTAGATAGTGGATGAAAACAGTTTGGCTTCCTCATCTTCTGCCTTACATCACATTGCTGATCAGCCATTGCGCAAAGAAAATGCTGAAATGAGCTTAAACTCTTTATCAGCTCACCCTTTAACTGGTGGTGACAGGGGCTCCTGTCAAAACTGTCACCCCAGCCAAGGGTTAACACTTTTCAGCCCAGTTCTGTCAAGGTAGTATGCAGGGCAATAATGATTATTTTACTGTAAATAAGCTTTCAGTGAAAATCATTACACCCTATGCACATCAATCAGGATTCTTCCCAAATCACACTGTTGTCATCACATGTGTGGCATGCCCTGATTGATGCTCAGGGCTTTGGGAACAATTTATGCACCTTGTCAGTAGATGAGAGGCTACATTCTAGTGTGTGCCATCAACAATGTTTCCCTCCAGTAAGATTTCCAAATCCATTCTGGGATCTCAACAGTGTTACAATGGAGCGATTCTGGGACAGTTCCAGAACACTCATTCAGCCTGTGATAACAAACAGCCCAAACTGTCCAGAAGCATTGGACATCCCTGCCTGCTATTTGCTTCTGAGAGCACAGAGATTGGCTCCAGGACACAATCAGCTGGATGACTGCTGAGGAGCCATTATTGTCAAACAAAGTAATTTGTGGGGAACAAATGAATGAAAGAGTAGCCTAAAATAATCTCTGGTCCCTTATTGATTATTGTATCAATTTTCACTAAGATTTATATGATCATTGTAGGTGATACTGGCACCATTTTTCACAGGATATTTAAAATATGGCGCAGGACTTTCAAATGAAACAAAACAAGCACAAAAAAGGGTTTAACTGTAAATCCTAAACGATTACATGAAGCCATCTTGTAGTCTCATCATCCACAAGGAGAAAGATGGCGGTCAGCTGTAGTACCATTTGTACAGCAGGCATGAATGTCAAAGATGCAGATGAATCAGACAGACTTTGGCAGTAGTCACTTACTTTGAAAATGTGGAATCTTACCCCTCTGGTGGAGAAGGAACCTGAGCTCAGGCGGGAGATGGAAAGATATGCACCACCATGCGTAGTGTGGATCCTGGCACCAAACTCATGATTGGGGGCTGGGGCTCTCCTGTTTTGGAGTTCCTCATGATGAAAGGCTTCAGGGGGGTGTGAGGCTATTTATGAACCCCAGACTGAGGTTTATGCAGCTGTAGTTTTTCCCATTTGAAAAGCAGGTTTCCAATACATGGCTACACATTGTAGAGAGGAAAAGTGTGACTGTTGTTTGTGTGCATGTATGGAACAGCAGTCCAGGGTTCCCAGCCTTCGAGGGGAAACTGGATGAGGTGCTTCCTGCAGTAATCTTACTGATGGAGATAATATATATAGATGAAAGGATAGGGACATGCCTCTTAATCACTGAATTCAGGTGAATAAAATCGAGTAGTTAGCTATGCAGTCAGGTTTACAAACAGTTGTAAAAGTATGGGTCATTATGAATAGTTCTGTCATAGGATGCCACCTTTGCAATAAATCAGTTTGTGAAATTTATTCCCTGCTAGATATTCCATGGTCAACTACTGGTGGTATTATTGCAGATTGGAAGCATTTAGGAACGACAGAGAGAATGAAGCACGTAAAGTAGCAGAGGTTGGTAAGTGTTGAGGTGCATAGTGCATAATAGTCGGCAGCCCTCTGTGGACTCAATAACTGCACAGTTCCGATCTTCCTCTGGCATTAACTCCAGCACAAACACTGGGAGCTTCATGGAATGGGCTTCCATGGCCGAGCAGCTGCATGCAAGCCTCACATCACCAAGCGCAATGCCAAACGTTGGACAGAATGGGGTAAAGCACATCACCACTGAACTCTGGAGCAGCAGAAACATGCTCTGTGGAGTGACAAATCACGCTTCCCTGTCTGACAGTCTGATAGAGGAGTCTGGGTTTGGAAAATGCTGTCTGCCTGACTGCATTGTGCCAACTATGAAGTTTGGTGGAGGGATAATGGTATGGGGTTGTTTTTCAGGAGCTGGGCTAGGCCCCCTAGTTCCAGTGAAGGGAACTCTTAATGCTTCAGCATGCCAAGACATTTTAGACAATTCTATATGCTTCCAACTTGGGGGAAGGCCCTTTTCTGTTCCAGCATGACTGTGTACCTCAATGTACAATGCAAGGTCCATAAAGACATGGTTGGGTGAGTTTGCTGTGGAAGAACTTGATTAGCCCACAGGGAGCCCCAATCTCAACCCTATAAAACACTTTTAGGGTGAATTAGAATAGAGATTGCGTCTGACATCAATCCCTGATCTCACAAATGCTCTTCTGGATGAATGGGCAAAATTCAAACACACTCCAAAATCTTGTGAAAAGCCTTCCCAGAAGAGTGGCAACTGTTATAGCTCAAAGGGGGGACCAACTTCATATTCATGCCTATGGATTTAGAATGGGATGTCATAAAAGTTCCTGTAGGAGTAACGGCCAGGTGCCCCAATACATTTGTCCATATAGTGTATCTGGAAGGCTGTGATTGAGCTTCTAGATATAAATCCAAGTGGTGAAGTGGTATTTGATTCCTCCATGGAATTGTCCATAATGAATGCCGTGTTTGAACACAAGAATGTACATGGTACCAGAGAACCTTAGGTGAAAGGTTACTGATTGACTTGAATCAATGTGCCCTTTGATTTGAGGCTGTGTGTTTTGGACTCTTGGTCTCTTGGTAATGAGTTGGAGGAGGCTGGATGGACCAGAATAGCACAGATGAGAAGTCCAAGATTACTGGCAATGTCTGACTGAGGCTTCTGTCTGAGGTCAGTTCAGATCACAGCTCAAAAACACTCTCAAGTGCTGAATGGATTTAGGGACTTTGAGTCCGAATAGACTACACTCAGGGCCTCAATTGTTTTGGCTGCAAGGAGCTGTGGCCAGAAGGCAGTCAGTGTCTGTCAGGGCAGTAACCTTAGGACCTGCTGGCAGACACCTGTGCTGAGGGAAGCTATCAAGCTGGAAAATGAAGCCTTTAGGGCAATGCTTGCACAGGGGTCTCCTGAGACAGCTGAAAGATATCGACAGGCCAGAATGGCTGCAGTGAAGGCAGTCACGTAGGAGCAAGCTTGGGCATGGAGAGGCAATGGAGAGATCAGATGGCCCTTAAGATGTTTTGGCTAAATTCCTGATGTTTCAGAAGGGGGAGGTGGGACCTTGCTCAGGTTGTGTGCAGCAGGAGTGGGAATATACTGACTAATATTGCTGATATTGTTGAGTGGCAGAAGGAACACTTTGAGGAACTCCTTGATGCATGGAAACCTATAGTAGATTAGAATCTGTCTTTGCAGCTCGTGTTGCTACGGTGTTCAGGGGTCTGCTTCTTGTTGGACTAATGCTCCTCTTCAGTATTTCACTAAAGGCAGTTAAAATACTGCTGGAATGGCAAACAGGGGTGATAGGGCATCCAGTGGGTGTATTCCAGCTGTTGGACAGCCTCTGTGGGAACGCCTATGTCAGGCTAGTGCAGTGGAGACTCCCACTGATCACTGAAGTGAGGATTTAGGGGGAACAGTGCAATTCTGGCCTGAATGAAGTCTCCTCCCTCACACACGTCTATGAGAGTTCTTGGAAATATGCCAACAGAGTATACATGTGTTTTGGAGATTGGAGAAACTGTATACAGGGTTATGAATACAGGAATATCCTGTCAGACATACAGGGCCCGACATTTAATGGGAGCCCTTGAATATAAAAAATTATGAATTATACACAGGAAACATTATACCTCTATTCTGTCCCATGGGGGACCCTCTCTACCCTCTCAGCAAATTCTGTCAGGGACTAGTATTTCTTCAGAATAAAAGTGGCAACCTGAGCAGGGGGCCCAAAGTACATTTTGTCACAGGGCCCAGAAATTCTTGGTACCCCCCTGGGTATATGGGCTGATGTCATGGGAGGTGCCGTTGCTATATGGGGTAGGGGGCTCGCCACTCTGTGCTGTTTGTTTCCTTTATGAATATAGCAGGGGTTATGTGGATTTTTTTGTGAATTTCCGGGACAGGATATCAAAGCACAACCATGCTTTAAACTGACATCCCTGCTATTTGCAGATGACGTTGTGCTTCTGGTCAAATCCAGCTAGGACTTCCAGTGCGCAATTAAAGTGTGACGTGACAGGAATGAGAATCAGCACTAGTCAAATTTAAGGCAGTTATGGTCACTCTGAAGAGAGGGGAGTGCTCCATCCAAGTGAGGTGATTTGAGCATCTTTGAGCCACCCGGTCAGCTCACAGGAGCTCTAGGGAAGTCACACTGGAAAGAGGCCCTGGAGAAGATTCAGGACATGCTGGAGGAACTTTATATCCCAGCTGTCTGGGGAACATCTGGGGATCCATCTTAACAAATCTGAGTCTGTAGCCTCAGAGAGGGAGGTTTGGTCTGACCGGTGTAGGAAGCTGCAGCCACACCCGTCACCTAGCAGAAGATGTTTACCTGTTTATTTAAAATAAAGTATATAACTTGAAATTTGAAATGACTGAAAATTTTTCAACTTAAAAAGCTGAAATTCTGAACCAGAAAGTACACTGTACAGACTGAAGACAAATTAGCCAAGACACATGCATGATTTGTACTGTATATGTTAGTCAGAGTATATAAAAATGTTATATTTCTGAAACAATAATTTATTCTGTTGCACATTACCCTTCATCTGCAATTATTATTCAGTTAAAATTAACCTCTGAGACACGCAAACTTAAATTAATTAGTAAAAATTTCTTTTTAAGAAGAGAGAGATGCCACTGATATGAGCAAGACACTGTCCCTGTTTCTGAATTTTGAAATTCTGATCCTGGGTGAAAAAAGGCATCACTTAATATCTATTAAATTCTGATATTTAAAATTAAATACAAAATTTTTAACTTGAGTATTTCACCCATATTTAAAGTACAATAAGTACAACTTAATGAATGAAAATATAAAAATTATTCAAGTTAATAAAACTATTGTGAGTGCTGATTGTTTTTTCCATAATTCTAATATTTGATTTCCTGTATATTAGTCTTATAGCCTTAATAGTGGAGAAATTATTATTACTCATTTTTGGCGCATATTTTGAAAAGGGAAAATAGGATCAGCCTGAAAAATGAATGAGACCAACCTCGGTGGTCAGTTTGTCCTGATCACAAACATCATCCAGCAGTTTTGCTTTGCTGATACAGAGTCGATTCATGCAATGCAGTTGAATACATATCTGATAGCAAATAGCTCTTCCCCGGTGGGTGGCATTTAATAACCAATAAATTCATAGGTTATATCTCTCCTGCCTGTGTCACAAGGAATTGCTGCCACTTCCAATAAATAAGACAGCATTATCTGAAAGCACTTAACACTCTGTTTTCACTCAAATTAAAGGTGTTGCCGAAACAGATTAATTTCTCTTAAACAAGCCTCCATGCCAGTAAAACAGAGGCGTAAACGGCTGTGTTAAGTGCCATCTTAGGCTGCCCAAAAATACTTGATGGGGTGATGGCATAGTTATTGGAACGATTATGGAAGATACATCACTAAGTTAGGGTGTCCCTCGAGTCAGAAGTAGGCAACACACATCCTGCGAAGGTAGATGGCGCAGCATTCAGGGAGGAGGTGCTGTGTAACGTGATGCACATGACCTCCCACGGGGATGCAGAAGGGGTATAGACACGTTAGAAGATTCAGGGGGCCCAGCACTTTATTGGGGCCGTCAAATACATCAAACTATAAAATTTGGAAGGTGGCGGGTATGCGGACATTTTGTGAGGGGCCCCAGAATTTTTAGCTAAGTCCCTGACTGCCCACAACAGTAATATATTGTGGTAAATTAAAACTACCTTCTGCTAGAAAACATGCTCTGGGGCCCTACCGTGTCGGTGCAGGTCTGTCCATAATGATAGCACCGCAGTGCATAGTTACAGTGGGGTGCAGATTTCCAGAGCGGCTGACATACATGCATGTGATCTCATACCTCAAGAATACTGGGAGGAGCCCTGAGTCAGATCTTATTGCTCAGTTCCTTCGAAGCTCATGGAACCGGCCTGCAAACATGACATCCTGTGACCGGGAAAACCTACACAAGATGCCACACCAAAGGTAGCCTGCCGTCACCATGCGCTACGTATATGTACCAAACAGGAATGCCAGGCAGAGATCTGTTAGTGGTGTTCACAAGAACAATAACTGATATGCCAGAAATATAAATGCAGGCATATACTTTCTACTAAGGAAGGTAATCTACTGTATTTGACTACTGCAATGTCTTACTGGAAAACTGCAATAATATTGCTTTAAATTTTGTATTTCTGAATCGGAAAGTATCATGGCAAACCTAACAAGAACCTGAAAAGGTCGAACAGCTTCGTCTTTTGCAAAAAAATAAATAAATTCTGTTTTAGAAGACATAGTCCATGAAATGTTATTTAAATTGTTAAAGATTCGTATGTGTTACATGGTTCAATGACTGTCTGTTATTGCTGTTACTCTCGCATTCGAATTTAAAGAGCTTAAGGCATGAATCAGCCCTAATCAGCACTAATTACTATCCCTGATCCCCAGGTACCTGCACATACTTATATACTTAGCTGGAGCTGCGATTACATGCTTCATCGGGTCCCTGCATCCCAGCACTCATCTGTTTTATATGTAGCCCTGCTGCAGTTTTCCATGCAGGGCTTGTTCATTTAATGCAACATGCTTTGCCGAGTGCTGAAAATCCTTTAGGTGTGTTGACTGCAGCATGCGCTGCTGGTGACGCACCAGACTGCATCACCGCCACACCTCACCCACTCACACTTCACCATATGTATTACATGGCTACAGTATATGCACATATACGTACATGTATATGCTATATGGGAATGATATTAAATTCTGATTTATAAGGTCAATTTTAATAACGAACTACAATGTGCCTTTAGATTCATGAGTGCATTTAATACAATTGCCTGGGACTTTCCAGTCAAACCTAATCTTCCATAAGTATTTCAGGGCAATATTTCTGGGCTGTCCCAGCCTTCACATTTTTAATGATAAGTTTGAAAGCTTGGTAGCTAGACTACAACGACTTCACATGCAATGCAGCTTGTAACACTTCAAACAGGTTTAATGTCTCCCTTTCTATTCAGTTTTTATTGTAACATTCTTGTGTGTGTTTTATGTGCTATGAAATGTGTTGTGTTCATTGCAATAATCTGGGTCTTCATCCATCCATCCATCCATCCATCCATGCATCCATTCATCTTCCCTAAAGCAGCACACCATGCAAATTTACATTAACTCAGTGTAATTATAATTTTAATTTCATTTAGTAAAGTAATGCATATATGTGTGAACCGTCAGTTCATCAATGTTTACTTGTTTGGATGAAATTAAATGCTTCCAGTTAAAAACACTAAAACTGGTTAAAACTGAGCCTCAATATAGACTCATTAGTGTAACTTATATGCAAAGATCCAACCCCTACTGAGAACCCGAGAGGGAGGGTTGCAATACTCTGTCCCCCTCACACAAACACGCAAACATCTACACAGAAGAATCATTTCAGATAACTGCATTCCACTCTCCTCCCCAGACCTCACTCTTGATTCCAAGCAGGAGGATATCTCAGAACGCACAGACTCAACACAAGTATCCCACTTTTACTGGTATTTGCTGTACTGTCAGGCATTTATTATTACAATTTAATTATGGTGTAATATTAACAATTCTTATTATGTTTATATGGTATTCTAATCTACAAATTCTATGGTACCAGAATAATCACCACGATTTACTTAATCTAATATTTTTTTATTGAAACAAATCACCATATAACATAATCAGAATCCTAATAGTAATATCAAAAAGGATTTATTTATTTCATTTTTTAAATTTTATATCCATTCATCCATCCATCCACCCAAACAACCAGTTTCCAAAAGACTTGCCCCATACAGAGACATTGTAATATGTTAATTTATCAATAATACTACTATATAATAATTACTAATGCTGTAATGTGTATTACTGTATATACTGTGCCGTAGGGAACAATGAAGTCTCCTTTCTTAGGTCTTATTTAAATAGGAAATTGTACTTTAGACACAATGAAGCAGCTTCCTCACTAGAGCCTCCCCTGATGTGGGTCTTCAAAGTGCTTCTGTTTAGTCAACATCTGATCCTCTCCTGCCTGGCACTAATTAAAAGACCTGTCACAGATTGAATATCCATATAACAAAAATGAAGTACTCTGGCGCCTAAGCATTTGTAGGGACCAGTATGGCAGCTGGCACCTTCAGCATGGGACTTTTGCCCAAGTTATCCCAAATGTCATACAATGGAAACACGCAATCTACATGCCCTACCCCGGTGTGGACGATGGTGCATGAGCTTGACAGAGCTTCAGGCATCCATCACCCACATGACTTGTGACTTTGCTATGACCCCGGCTGTAAAGCTATTGGGGGGCACTTCCCAAACCCAGCCCCCATCTGCCATGAAAAGCTTTAGTGTCTGGTGAGGTTGGAAAGTATTTACGGGCCTGGGTTTCCTTTGTTAGTTGCTAAAGGAAACAGCAGCGCGTGGGTTGGGGTCTGCTAGAGAAGATTCTATGCCAGCAAGCAAGGAACTGTGCACACCAGAAGCTCAGAGCCAATGTAAAAAAATTGGAAGGAGCTTTTTACATTACAGGCTACAGAAGGGGCACAACTGACAGGCTGTCTGTAGTCTTCAGCCAAAACAAAGGGAGAACCACCGCGATAAATATTATAAAGCAGAAGCAGAAATGATCATCTGAGAATTTAACAGAAATTAATAAATAAAGAAATACTGCTAGCCTAATCAATCATCCAATGAAGTTATTTATTTTACTGGACTTTTGCAATGAAGTTTTTCCATCCATCCATCCATCCATCCATCCATCCATCCATTTTTCTGTAACCTCTTGTCCTGTTCAATGAAGGAGCAATGAAGTTAATATAC
>JAABNX020000151.1:18456353-18475489 GCA_015163995.2 Mormyrus lacerda | reverse complement strand
ATCTACATTAACCCCCCCAGGATGCAGTTTGAGGACTGCAGTTTACTGCTGACGTAGCATCACGTTCTGACATCTGTGATTCTTTGTGAAGTCTGAGCCCAGTTTTGGCAGGATGTCTTCAGCACGGCTGTGCACAGCAGGATCGGGTCACTGAAGAATGTTCCAGTAACATCAGAGCATCAGTATAGATACTGACCGAAATCTGGAGTTCATCTACTGTCCTGTCTTTCCATAATGGATCCTGCACCTTTCTTCCAGCAGTCTTGGTACTTTTAATGAACGTTTGTGGCCCAACAGCGTGAAGAGGACCGTATAACTAGGGCGGGTGATACGGCCAAAAATGTTATCACAATAAAAATGTTCATATCAGTTGATATCGATAATATTTATCATAAATGTCAAATCATTATTTCTTTCAAGGTTGATGGCCGATTTTTGCTCCCAAGTGAAAGTTGAAGAAATCAGATGGTTACTTGTGGTTTGATTCTTGACAAATCTGCCAAATAGCATTTTCACATATCTGAGGTAGAAGTTGAACAGGTTATTTTAGTCAGCGGTAACAACACGCCACCGCTCTCATTGTTCCTAGGGTTTCTGAATTCTCTGTAGATTATTACTGGGTGGATGTCTCATGGACTGAACTTTACTGTGGTCGCTGAATTACCCTTATTGGACAGGCCAAATTGGACTTGCTCTCACGGTGAGTTGGCCCGTTGTTTTGACTGTTGTCTTTCGTCTGCCTACCCGCCCGCCCTATTGCATTCTCTTATTTGTTCAGTAAGTCCCCCATTTGTGTTTCCGCGGCTGTTTGCGCTGGTGCCCCATTGCCAGTTCTGACAAGCAGCCACAGAGGAAGTGACATAATTTCATGGTGATGCCGAACGTGTTGGTAAACACGCTGAATCTTAAATTATGTTGATCGTTTATCAAGCACATGTCATATTGCAAAGGAGGAAAATTATATCACGATAACTATTGCTATTGTTTTAATTGCTCAGCCCTACCTGTAACGGATCTATGTTTGGTGCTGGAGTTAAGGGAGGACCTTACGAGCTCTGAATGTGGGAGAAACGCTGCAGGGGGCCCAGATCTGACGGGTCCCCTTTTCCTCTGTCAGGACTTTGACTGGTTCCTGTCACTTTCAGTTTTTGCTGAGCAGATCCCTCACAGCTCACTTGCGTCATTGAACTGTTCCCGACATTTAGCCCTAATGAAGATGTACAGTTTCAGTATTGGTTCTCGCTAATAATGCTAAAGGCCGGAATCTTGTGTTACACAAACTCTGGTTTATGGAGTGAACGTGTAAATGAGGATTTGGTGATGGGTGTGAACCAGGGTCATTCGAGGAGCATGAGAAAAAGACTGACTGTTATTCTTCTAGACTAAAGTTGTGATGTAGAAACTTGCCTCGGTAGTTTAATGTATGTACATGAATGAACCATTTGAGAATTCTGCTAATTCTGGTTGGTGTCCTTTACATTACCCGTTTTGTTGATTATATTTTTGTCATTGCAAAGTACAATAATGAAATACAGTCCTCTGTCTACTGCTGGATGCTGTTCTGTTTGATAAAGAACTTCATCGACCAACCAAAATCTTGTCCTGTTTTATCAGAATTTATATGGATACTTGGATAGGTGGCGTTTCGGATCTGCTCCTTTTCTGTATCTCTGATTGGCTGCTGACTGATCCTCCCAGGTGCCCAGCAGTCCCCTCCGGTCGCCGCCCAGGACCTTCCGTCCATCTTCAAAGCGGGATACCTGGAGAAGCGTAGGAAAGGTGGGTCACTTGGGCTTATGGGAAGCGGTCAGGCCAGCTGGCCTGATCAGCAGGCAGGCGACAAGTGTTCCGGCGGCACTACCGTTGATTGGACTTCTGAAGTAATGGTGTCATCGTCTTACAGATCACAGCTTCTTTGGCACGGAGTGGCAGAAGAGATGGTGTGCCCTTAGTTACCGCACATTCTACTACTACGGGAGTGACAAAGGTAGGTGTGTGTGTGTGTGTGTGGCACAGAAGGATACCAAATGAAGCGTTGTATGGGGACACCTGCTGTCAGGATTCTTTTTTTATTTTTATATTGTCATTTAAATTCTGAGAGAAGCTGCACTTAAAATGTGCATCTGGCTTTTCCTGGAGAGAAATGTATCGCTGAGGCTGCTGTTTTTTCTGTTTCTGATTCCCTCTCCTAAGGCGATGGGGTCCATGAAGCCACAGCTCTTTGCTTTTTAGCATTTTTACTGCTGCCTTATTTTGAGTCCCCCTGGGGAGTGAGCATTCCTCATCCCCGAATAGTACGCTAACAGCCAGTTGCTGAAGATCATATGAACTTCTCTACACAGCCGACGCAGCAAGCAATCGCTGGCAGTGGGGTGCACTAACACTCTGATGATTATTGGCATGATATTACAAAAAGAGTTTCCATAATGTATTAGCTCACTGTTACAGGATCCAAAATGCAAAACTGGCACAAGTATATCATGATATTATTTGTCATGAGAGCCATGCCAAAAACCACAGAACTTGAATGGAGAACGAATTTTTTGTCTGTCCATATTTATGACACCAGAACATGTGTCAGCAGTCTGTCATCCCCCTGGCTCTTCGTTTTTTCCCCTCCTTTGCCTTCGGCAAATAGACGATCTCACTTTAACTAGTCCACACATGCTCTCAATACTCACAAGTGCAGGTTCTAGTAAATGTTGCCTGTCTGTGCCAACTGTGCAGATAAGCAGCAGAAGGGCGAGTTCTGCATCGATGGGTACGCCGTGAAGATAAACAAGACGCTACGGAAGGATGCCAAAAAGGACTGCTGCTTCGAGATCTCTGCCCCCGACAGACGTGTCTACCAGGTTGGTCCCGGCTGCGCTGAACGCACTTTACAGTTAAAGACGTAGTTCGAAGGTGCCTCAAACGCATGTGAAAACTTGACGTTGACGTTGCTCCTCTGCAGTTCTGTGCCGCGACCCAGAAGGACGCGGAAGAATGGGTCGAGCAGATCCAGTTCGTGCTGAGGGGTGAGGAGACCAGCCGGCCTTTTTATTAGTGTTGTGTGTTTCAGCTCACTCAGTGTGCGGGTGTTTGTGCCTATTCTTTTATGAAAAGACATTGGATCAGGGATCATCCCAGAGGATGACGAGGAGCCACAGACGTATGATGATGTCGGAAACACCGCCTCTCAGCCAAGCATTGCCCCCGATGCATCTGAACCGATTGATGATGATATCTATGAAGAGCTCCCAGGTAAACCTTTCCCTGTGAGGTACTGGTAAGATGATGGGCCTGCTGCTGGGTTTCCATGGAAACGTGTGTCGTGGATGGATGCTGACCATCTCCCTCCACCCACCTGCCCAGTACCAGCCTGGATCCTGTTGGCGGGTACAGTTGGTCTCCTGAGCGACAGAGGGCCTTCCATTAATGTCCAAGAGGCTGCTACTTTCATTAACGCGAGTGCTGCACTGACCCAATGATCATTTACAGAGGTCGGGGGATGGGAACAGGATGCCATGACGACGGTGTTCCTCTCACTTGTGGCACCAGTGTGGTGTCTACAAACACACTGGCTTGTTCTCCTTTGAGACTCCAACGTGGGGCAGTAATGCGAATGCAGGCCATGTTGTGGCGTTGTGTTATCACCCATGGACTGAGACCACTGGGAAAAGCTTTTCCCCAGACACATAAAGGCTGGTTGAGGGGCCATAGTATCCCACTTTTCCCTGGGAAACGGCTTGTAGGTCCCTGGGGAAATCCCATCTCTCCCTGCCTCAATTACTCCTGCATGATGTGCGTGTTACTCATGACTGATGATACTTACTTTCACAGGGTACTATCTTAACATGACCTGCTATAATAATCTATAGTTTATAAAATCACTGCTATACTTTACCCAGAACCCTGTTTTTTAAACTGTATTTTATTTTGACGGGAAACTGTGTGACTAATGCATTCCTGCCAGGGTACACAACTTTTAAAGTCATTAGCGTATTCGTAAATAACCACTGGGCAGGCTTTATCTTCGTTTATGCCTCAGCCTACATAATGTCCGCTGGCTAATTTATTTCCCTCAGTCGAAAGCTGTTTCATTAAGTCCTGATGGCCCAGGCCCCCCCCCCCGCCGCCGCCTGCCTATGACGTTTGGCAACGTCCTGCCTTGAGGTTACCGGGCTGATTTCAGTGCTTTCGTGTCTCTTTCTTGCTGCCTGGTGGACCGTCGGAATGCGGGATGCTCAGCATTTCCCGCTCGGGTCATGCTGCTTCGACTGAGGCTGTTTCCTGTGCGAGGCGGCCTCTTGGCCCTCGATGCCAAGGCTTGAAAGAGCCCCGGGGACTGTGTTTTATGTCTCCCTGTTGATTGCATCTTAATTAAAAACAATGCCGAGCTCCCTAAGCCTCCACTCTGCCAAAGAATCCGAGCATTCAGCAGTTTACGGTTTCCATGAACCTTCTCGAAGGCTGCCACTCCCTTAGTATGTGCCTGTTGTTGGGAACCATTAGGTGTAATTGTAGCTGCTGGGTCTCAGCAGAGCACATCGCTTAGCTCATGCCTGCTTCTAGAAGTTAGTCAACTATTGTGACCACTTCCTGTTTTCATGAGAGATGAACAGACCCCTAATTTGGGGTGGGGTGGGGGGGGTTGGTGGTGAAGCACAGACTTTTTTTTTTTTACATCAATCTCAATCCCACTCCCGTTCAGTGGGTGTGATGCAATACTGCAGCCCTGGGTTTTAAACATCTTGCCTAAAACCATGATTTGTTGTGGTTCCTTTCATCATAGTGGCTATGGTTTGGGTACAAGAATAGAGAATTGGCCTTCTCTGTAGTGCTGATACTGATGTATTCATAAGGCATGAGATTTTTGGTAGAGAAATTATGTTGTGACTTTCTGCAAGTTTAGGAATATCTGTCTGTAGTATGTTAGGCATTTACAAAGCCTGAACCCCTAGGGCCACATACACCGTTTGTAACATTGTGAGGTCCTTTGACCCAGAGAGCCAAATACAGCATGTGACTTCCTGTTTTTTTGAGCCGGTCTTGACGTACATCTAGTTTGTGGTAATCCACTGCGAGAGATCGCATGCTGCTATTTTAAACTGGGGGAACATCATAATGGACGAAAGCTGTTTTCCTCATGTGCATGAAATTAGCTGGGATGTTACAGTATAGTTTTACTTTCAAGTTTGCCTTCCTCTTACTCCTTACACTAAATTTTTTTGTCCGTATTAAACTTGTTCATATTTTCTACACTTCTATTTTTCTCTTCCAGTATTTCAACATTGTGAATTTGCTGTACAGATTGAGATTAATATGACCCAAAAAGACCACCTTACTTTTTAAGAAAACCACCCTAGTGTCAAGGCTGCGAAACAGGGATCTGAATTATTTCGTCTTTCATATTTTTCACTTTGTTTCGGCTTGTACCTGTCAATGGCGGCACTACGCCAGCCATAGTACATTTAGAATTCTGGAAAATTTCAGTTCAGTGTAGAAATTCACATCGACCCCTCTTCATGTAGTCTGAAGGCAGGAAGAGGAGTCCTTCTCCCCCAGATGTAATCTCTGCCCATCTCTGTTTTATGAAATACTGTTCGTTTATGGTTCAAGCAATCAGTCTTTATAAAGATTTCATGGAATACTTGATTCGATGGCAATAAATCTAAATGCTTTGTCTTGCATAATAAAAAAACCGCAGACGAGCCAGCAAAGTGTCTCATCGCAATTTACAGATTTTGGGGAATAAGCATTTTGAATATCTTTAATTCAGTCTAATGTTTTTAACGCATTCATCATCTTCTTTATTTAACATTCTTGCAAAAATGTTTTCCGTCTTGCCTGAGGCATGACTAATGGGCCTCTGGGGGGGGTTTCTTTCCCCCATTTTATGATGAGAGGAGCAGAATCTGCTTCTCTGAGATGAGCTGTTTGGCTTGGACCGGCATTCATCAGTTGCTGGTCCTGAACTGGGGTGGCCCGGGGCTCTGGATGAACCTTTGTTTGATGGCATATCCCCCCCCAGATGAAGAGGTCCCTCATCCTCCAAAGGCCAAAGTGGAGATCCTGAGCAAACCAGCGCCCCCTGCTGCACCTGCTCCTGCTGCACCGGGTAACTGCACTAACCCCCCCGAAACAATCACTCACTCATTCCTGTCTGTGTGTCTTTTTATGGGGGTCAGCTTGCAGCTTGTGTGCTCAGTGGCAGGAATGTAGCCCTCTGTTACAGAGATCAGCAGCGACCTGCAGAGGATGACGATCTATATGGGACCTGAGGGCTTCAGTTGATACTATTTATACATTTTTTATGAATGGAGGAGGTATGGCCTCATGCAGTATGCTGTGTGTGTCACTGCGCATTTTAGTGTCATGCCTATGGCTGTATAGTATAAGCATATTGCAGTTGTTTATGTTGTTGCAGGGCAAAGCTGTGGATTATACATACCCGGGGTATTCCAATCTTAGGTGTAGGTGTTTGAAAAGCATTCCCTGGCATGCTGGGTTATATATAGGGGTGGGTCCCAAGTCCTTGGCCCCATCTGAAAGCTGACTGGTTCCTGGATTGTCTGCTCTCCTGTCACTCAATAATCCAAGACGAATCATTGGCTAATAATTCATACAGAGGGGCTAATCCTTTTTATGGTCCCTAGAATTGCCCCTACTGTCATGGCTGCTGGCCATCATTCCGTCCTCCCCCCACCTCCATTGAGATGGAGAGGACCTAATGAATTGTAGGGGACCTTATGCTGGGGTTGTGCAGGAGGTTGTCAGCATGGATCCTCCACCTTTGTTATTCCAGTGCGTCTTGGACTTAAGGGAGGTCCTACTTTCTATGCCCCCCCCCCCCCGTCCCAGGTGTCAGAGCAGCTCTGTGACAGATCTCCATGTCCCCTCAGGCACGGGAAGCTGGGTGACAAATTGGACTTTTTATGGGTGAGGTGGTGCCGGGAGGTGACACTGTGCCTCTCCTGCTCACAATCATCATCAGATGTCTCACAGAAACCTCTGGTGCAACTGAGGATATCTAACAGCGCTGTGTGGTCTTCTGTTCAGTGTAACGGGAATGTGAACTGAAAGTAATTCTCTGTACTTCTGAGTGGGCTTTCAGTGAGCACACTAAGTTAGTGTTTCAGTCAGAATCCAGGTGTATGGGGGCCACGCCAGCGCCTAAGCGCCCGCCCCCTGCTGTCTGCATGCGTGACCAGGGTTATAGCAGAGCAGAAGTTCTGTGTCCTGCTGATCGGGAGGAATCTGGAATTACATAGACTCAGTGATCTATCTCCCTTCCTTTTTTCTGTTGCTCCTTAAGTGCCCTCTGGAAAAAGAGTCATCGCTGAGTTAATGCGCTTTAATTGTTGGAATTAATGAAACGATTTTGCGAAATCCCATAAAACTGGCCTACTGACAGGAGTAAGGTGAGTGTAACATAACACAGAGACGGCATCTCTGCCTTTTTGGTGGGCTTTTGCAATCTAGTTTAACTCTTTCAGGTCTGTGCTTAGATTGTTTTGATAGACCGTAGCCATGGGAGGGAGCGCTCACTTGCGCCCCCTGTTGGCATGTGGTGGTTTCCTGTTTTCCTTTAGGCATGAGTCAGTCCTCTGCTGCCTCCTGCTGCTGACCCTACTTCTCTGCACCCTTTCATTTTCTTGTTCTCTGCTCACAGATCACCTTGTGTTCTACCGATCCGTGTCATACATGCACTAATGCATGTAACTCTGCAGCTCAATAATTTTTGTTAAATGGTATTATTAGGAAGTTTTAATGAAATATTGATTTGCCTTTCGAAAAGTGTGCGTTTGCATTATGTCAAAGATATGTAGTCATCAGAATTTAATTGAAATCTTTTTTGTTTAAATGCTAGGATTGCTAGGCATTATAATTTATAATTGTTTCCATTTATGGTTTGAATTAAGAGTTACATCAATCTCTCAGGCACTAGAAGGTCCCAGTGACCCTAGAAAAGGGGTCTCCAACTCCAATCCTGGAGAACTACTATCCAGTAGGTTTTCTATGTTACCTGGCTTCTGACAAGTTACACCTGTTCCTGGTATTTACCTTAGAACAGGTGTGGCCCATCCAAAGTCAGGTAGGATAGTAAACCAACTGGAGAGTACCTGCCCTAGAGCCCGCCCCAGGAAGCCCAAGCGACAAGGCAGCAAGACACCTGGAATGAGATGCCAGTCCAAGTTAGCTCCATTTTAAAATGAAAACGAACTGCAGTGAGTGTTTGTCTCTCAAAGATTGCTGCCTAACCGTAAACCTGTGTTCCCATTTTTAGTTCCCCCAGTGAATAAGAGCACAGATTATAAGAACTATTTCCAGGGCAAGTGGGACTGCACTGCGGACCATCCCGACGAGCTTTCCTTCAAGCGCGGCGACGCCATCTACATCCTGAGCAAGGTAAAGCAAGGCAGCCCTTCGTTTGCTCCACGGCTGGGCAGGAACACAGCAGTGGAATTATTGCGGGCAGCTTTTAATATCCTGCGAACTTTTATATGCCCTATAAAAGTGAGCCTGGAAGGCTGGCCAGGTCCGTGGCTTGGAGCAGGGACTACATTTGGATTTCGGACGTGAGAAGAGCCATGCTTTAGCGTGAAGCCCAGTCTGCCCCCCCCTCCCCCACATCTTTCTTCAGTCCCACCTTTTGTCCAACGTGCTTTTCTGCGCCGAGACAGAATGACATTGGGGGGGTCTGTCCAGGTGGTGATGAGAGTTTGATCGTAACGGCAAAGCGTGTGTTCTCAGGAAATTTGAAGTGACGCCGCAGCCGTGCGTACATGACTTGGGGACTGATTTGTGTTCTGTAACTGGAGGGGTGTGAGCTGCCTCTCTGCTAAGCACTGACACTGTTTAGCCCTGTGCCTCAGATTGTTACCGCTGCGTCCCAACTACCGCTGGCATCATCGATGTGGAAGAGGATCTCCTACAAAAAGAAATGGAATATTAAAATAGTGATGTAGAGCCAGGGTCATTGGAGCTGGGGGGATATTAATATAAAATTAACTTTATTATAACTATATTAAGTTGTGCCCCCCTCTATCAAACTCTCTCCTACAACATTGCTTGTGGGTATAATTGGAAGGATTTTCTTAATTTCATTTTAATTAGCAGACACATTTATGCAAAAGCAGCGTGAAAGAAGGGGAGTGATTTGACTTGCAGACCTTCCTCATCTGTGAAATCACTCTACTACTGATGGGATTTGAACCAACGACCTTGGTTACATGGGCATAGGCACCCAGTCCTGCAGAGCTGCCCGCTGCCCCCTTATTGGCACACACAAGTTTCTTTGCTGATGGTGGCCCTGAGGCTGCCTCGTGCCGTCACTCTGACGAGGTTGCCGGCTTTGGGCCGCCCAGCAGGACGGATGCTGGAGTTTCTGGCATCGCCGCGGTGCTGTCAGCGGGAGACACATTGTCGGCAGCGGCGTAGTAATCGAGTAAAATCGTCGCCCGTTTTCGCTCGCATCAGGTTTCGGGTCACACCCACACGGCACCCCCTGCAGCACATGAGGCAGCTCGGTCCGATTCGTTCCGGCTCGGTGCCGCCCGGGCCGCCTGCCGGCCCATTTTAGCCCCGCACTAAACGTTAACGATTCGAGTTATCGCTCCGGCCGCGCTCCCCATCGGCAGCTGTGGCCGCATGCCGTTTTACGAGCGGCCCGGCTGGCTCCGCCCCCGGCTCTGATTTCTGTCCCGCTTTGTTGCATCCCGGCAACTGTAGACGGACGAGCGCATGTGGCCGGGGGGGCAGCGGAGCAGGAACGGCTGGAGGCATCTCCCCCGTAACCCCATCTGTCTCATTAGCGCCACACCTCATCAACCCCCCACCACTTAGGCCCAGATAACGAGTCAACAGGAAGCCATCACCGGCTTTGGCTTCCTCCAGCTCCTTTTTTTTCCTGACTTTCAGGGGCTCCGTTACTCGGCCTTCTGCCGCGTGCCTCTCAGGAAGACAGACATGGGAATTTAGCGATGCGGTTGCGCGCACACCGTCGTTTATAATCGCTTGTTCTTCAAAAGTGCGTATTTCAAGCGGAACAGATGTGTGCTGTCGTAGCGGCCCGGAGCTGGCCGGTGTGTGTGTCATTCTGAAGCCTTTCTGTTTTCCCGTCTCCTACACTGAAATATATCATCTTTAGTTTTTATTTGCAGTTCCCACATATATAAATACCCCGAATATTGCTCCCTGTGCCATAAATATTGTAAATAAGCTCTCCCATTAGGATTAAGCCTTTCAAAACCGTAATGGAGAATGGCGATAAAACTGCATTTCGGCTTGGATTCCATGCAGCCGTACTCGGGTTAAGGTTTTATTTATGCACTGTAAATTTCATGCACAAAAACCGCTGAGTTATAGACGCTGACCGTTTGACTAGACGCTAATGTCCTGCCTCTCTGTGTTTAGCTGCTCTCAGCCATCAGCCCCCACCGCTAACTTCCTCTGCAGGCCTGCTGAGGCTGATATGCAACCCGTGTCTCTGTTTTTGTCCATGATGTGTCTGTCCGCTCAGGGTCACTGGACGACGCTGCCCAGTGTGTTGGGATGGCCAGTGGACGGAGCCGTGCTGCTCCTCATCCAGCAGGAGGAGACGATGGCTGCAGGCTTTTATTGCATGTGGGGGGTGGGGTGCAAGGAGGGCAGGCCGGCGGCAGGGCAAATGCCATTTCCAACGCACTTTGTGGAGGGGGGGGGTCATTTGGCCCACTGCTCCGACAGGCCTGTTTTTATCTCTTGGGCACAGAGGTGCTAGTTCGCAGCTGTTTAAAGCAGAGACTTTAATAGTGTTCGGTTTTATTGTCGAGCTCTTTGCGGGGCGAGCGGCACAAAGGCTGCGGCGATGCCTTCAGCTGTGCTCAAATAAAAGGGGGGGAGGGTGAGGGGAGGGGGGGGCTGCAGTAAAAAAAAAAAAAAAAAAAAAAAAAAAGCAGATCAAAGCAAACTGGAGTTGGGGCCCAATAGCATTAGTGGCAGCCCTTGTCCGAAACCAGCTCCTAAGCGGCCGGTGTTTAGCCCGGCCTGCCTCTCCTTGAGGGGTCGTCAAGCCTGTGCTGTTGTTGCCAAGTTTGAACCCGTGATGCACTTCACGCTTCTCTCCTGCAGGGGGAGCTCATTTCACATTCGCGTCTCTGCTACCCAGTGCCGCAGTCTCAGCAGAAAGGCACTGCCAAGGCTGTTCGCTGTATCACCTGCTAGGGGGATGCTTCGGCCATGCCTTTGACTGCGGTACACTGCACTTATGTACCGATAGTCATGGATGCTGGGAGTGAGATGCCTGTTAACGCTTTGTGAGGAGTCTGGAAATCGGCAGGGACTCGAGAAGCAGATTTGCTGCCGAGCCAGTCCGTGCCGGTACCACTGTGGCCCAATCTGCTGGACGTCAACCCGGTTCTTCCCCGGTATCCCACTTGCCGTCCCTTCGCTGGCTCTTCTTGTCAGAGTTCCCACTGGAGCGGATGAGCATACGATGGATTTACTGGCGGTCCCCATGTCGGATGGGCCTGGAGAGAGAGCATGGTGGGAGGCAGGGGGGGTGGAGTTCTGAACCAGGGGCCTGGCGTTATATCTGCTCCTCATTAGAGCAGGAATGAGCGCAGAGCACAATCATCTGGTCTTCATCAGCTGAAGCACTGCGCAGTGGGGAAGCGGGTGGTTTAGCGTGCCGAGGACTTGGGGCGGGGGAGGGGGGGGGACTGTAGCTAAAACTGATATCTCTATTGCTCAAGAGGTCATTTGTATTAAAAAAAAAAAAAAATGAATTAGCGTGTTTGTGTGACACATTCCCCCAAGGTGTGATGGGGGGGTGTCTCCCGGGATGTCATGGTGCTCAGACCCCCCCTTTCCCCCATTAGGAGTATGAGAACTTTGGCTGGTGGGTCGGCGAGCTGAAGGGCTCCATTGGCATCGTGCCCAAAGATTACCTCATGGAGCTGTACGCTATATGAGGCACTGAGGTAAGTGTGCATCAGTGACGCGCCTGCTGCGCCCCCCGGGCAGGTGGAGGTGCTGAAAATAACACCCCTGTCTGCCCCACTTCCTGTTTGTGTACGTCTGGCATGCGGCACTTTCATGCTAGTTACTCTTTTTTTTTTTTTTTTTTTAAGGTCTTCGTAAAGCCCCGCCCCTCGGTGCAGCAGGGAGTGATGTGAACCGGGCCTTCTGTGCGATTCCTTTATGGCGTTTGCTTGCACATCAGAATGTTTGAAATCAGTTACCCTAAAAAAAAAAAAGAAAGGAAAAGGAAACCTGCATTGCTTTGTGCCTTGACCACCGGCAGAAGACAAACCAACTTGTAAAAAGTTATTTATATAAACCAAAGGAAAACAAGAGTATATCACTGTATATTCCCCGATTTGATTTCATCATTTCATCAAATCTGTTCTGTCCAAAATGCTGAAACTGCATGGAGAATCTGTGTGAAGCATCTAGCTACTTTGCAATACCTATTAGCACAATATCTTTTTTGCTCTTCCATTTAATATGATGCCTACAGTGCTTGCCCTTTGCCATGAGCTCTGTGTGTTTCTGTAATGCAGCTTTGCTGTTGACCTGTAAGCAATAACTGCTAGTTTGAATAAAAGAGTAAACGTTACATGTCTTGCACCCTTGTTTTTAGTTAGTGTTATGTGACACTTGTACACTAGATGGCAGAATTGTTCAATATGTTTTTTTCCCCGCCATTTACCAGCTGTGTTCAATTGCGGCTGCCTGTAGAAGTGGAATTTGTTGGGCAGAACTGGACTCTTTCATCTCCATATATTAGGAAAGCAGATATTTTTATGGTTTATGTACAGATCTTTACCAGCTTTTAAAGGAAAAGATACCATTTGTGTGTGTGTGTGTGTGTGTGTGTGAGTGTATGTGTGTATATCTGAATTTTTGTTGCATTAACTAAGGGATGAAGGTGATGGCCATAGTTGAGTCATTCCAAGGTTTGCAGAGTTTCAAATTGAAGAAATGGTAGGTATGCTGTCAGATATGTGATGAAAGCAAAAAGCGGCTGTCTGAGTGACAGATGGCAAATGGAGGACTGCTGCTGAGGTTTGGAAGAAAGTAGGATTAAGGGGAAGGCCGCTTTAGCCCGAGGAGCTGCATGTGTGAGCCTAGGTGCTGCTTGTGGCACTTCAGTAGCGAAATGGGCTGAAACGGGCCCCACACATGCCGTCACTGGGGAGAGCAAAGGCTACGTGAGCCCGGGGATAGGGGTCTTATTCTACCATTTTTTTAAATTTTATTTTATGTGGGTGAGGGAATATAAAAAATACTTCAAGCTGGTCATGTTATGGAGGGTAAGGAGCCCCCATCCGCTTAATATCAGTGAAGTTGACTTCGGCGACATCCTATGTTCTGTCCTGGCTGGGTCAAGGAGAACCGGGCCAGGAGTCACTGGAGACAAGCAGCAGAAATTCTGATGGTGAGGGGTGGGGGTGTGGGGTGCGCAGGTTTGTGCAGCAGATGGGGTGCCCTTTCCGTCGAGAACATTCACAGGCCTGTCATCCTGCCATTGATCAAAAGTGCATATTGCTCCCAGGGGACTTGGAGGGGGCGGGACCGAGGTCTGTCTCCAAGCAACGGCTTACCTGGCCTGTGCATTGGATAAGGTGCAGAAGCTTCCTAATGTTGAAGAACAACAATGTAGTATCCATCTCATACCTCAAAGGGTGTTGTTACGTTGTTGGTACATTGTATCATCACAAACTGTAATCATTTTGAATGCACAGTTGAAGCCAGATATAAGAATCTTTGATCTACTTGTTATTCTGATGTACATACTAAGGCTTTAATAGCTGTTAAAGGGTTATGGAGCTCACAGGGTTTTTTTGAGAGGATATCTGAGCTGAGGTGTTGAAATGGTGCTGGGGAAGGGTTTTGGGTGGGGGCCGATAGTATGGGAACGGCAGCCGCCAGTCCTCTGGGTGATATTCAAACCATATAAATCCTGTCATGAGTCTGCCAGCAGAAAAGATCACGCACCCAGATTTTAGCTGTTGTGCAATTGGTGATAATTAGTCACTGGCTGATCTGCATGGCAGGGTGGGGTGCGGGGGAATGTGGCAACGCAGAGTTTATTGTGGGGTGCAGCGTTTATTTATGGGAGGCGCCGTGAAGTGAGTGGACCAGGATGAGGGCCTGCTGGGATACGAAGAAGCTAGTGTCAGGCGGGCCTGCCTGAAGGTGTCCCTTTCGTGGCCACGTCCTACAGACAAACTTCCCATCAGTGGTGGGAAAAGTCAGCACTCAGAAGCCTCGTAGCAGGTGGGGTTATTATGCCCTGTCAATCACCAGCCATTCTGCAAAGCAACCAATGGGAAGCAGGCCAAACCATTTGGTGATTGATGACAGATCACAATCTGGGATTTCTCCCCATTTACTATAATTCACACCCACTGTGGAGTTACGTTCACTTTTATCATTGGGTCCGGGGTGGGGAATGGGGGGGCTCTTTGGAACATTCCACTGCTGGCAGCAGGAGTCGTATTTAGTGGGGCCGCTGAAATCCTCGACGTACCGTTCATCATTTCTAGCATTTAAATAGTCCTAACATACTATTCGCTCATCCATGTGTCAACACCTTGTGGGTTTTACCAGACGCCTTTTTTACTTCTTTGGGAGCGCGTTTGAAAAGCTTGGATGATACGCCGATCCAAACCATGAATTTAGTTTTAACGGGGCGTTCTGAACCTGTGTGGGCTGCTTGCCACCGACTGCAGGGGGCAGTCTTTCCTATAAGGTTCCTGGGACTTGAACCTTCAACATCTGTGTGTGTTAGGAGTCTTTGATGTAATCATAATTAAAAATTATGGTTGACTGCCACAGTTTCAAACCGTTTTAGCATTTGACTTTTTGGGATGCAATATTAAAAATATTACACCTCAGTTTTATGAGTATTATTAATTATTCTGTTAATGGATCTCAACCTGCCCCATGAGGCCTCAATATTTAGAATATATGGCCCCTTTTTATTGCAATTCGTTGGGAGAATGTACATTTTTGTAGATAAATGTCCGCGTACCATTTGTCTAACGGACACTAAAATTTGATGGCGATAAAATCAGAGCTCAGATCCGTAACCTTACATGTAGTTGGTGGAAATGCTGAGGTGCTGGGTTCTAAGAGGGTCTGTCTGTAGAGGACGTGGGGTCATTCTGGTGAGGGAGATGATGTCAGCAGGTCCTCGTGATCCTGAGATCTGGCAGTAAGTTCCAAAAAAACAAGGCCATAAGGTCCTTGCTTAGGCGCGTGTCCCGTGGACCTGCCTGATTTTTTTTTTCTTTTTTTGTGTTAAATATCTGTCATTTGGTCCAGAGAGGTATTTGGTTTTATTCAAGGTGCTCCAATGGAAATAAACATGCAGCTGTACTCACAGTCCCTGCAGGGGTCTCCAGACTTCCCACAGGAATTCCATATTGGATCATATGGCCACACCTGTGTCTACCGCCCAGACTTCATCAACATATATTGCAGTACCTACAGCAATGTGCCCCAAGTCTCTAAAATGATCACTTGTTATTTACCCCACTGCACAAATACGTTTAACATTGATCCATTGGGTCTTTTGAAAGATTCACTGAGCTTAAAATTTAGGTTACAGTTTTTGCTGTCATGTACTAGAGAAACATCTGCTCATGCACTGTGCTCTACCTGTCTGTCCCCGACTTACTCTGTGTCTGTTTTTTTTTGGGTCTAGCGTTCATGGAGAACCTGGCATTGAACAGAGTTATTTCATATCAGGATTTTTTATCAGGAATCCAGGTGGATTTTAATGATCTCTCTCTTCCCCTCCCCCTCTTTCTCTCTCTCTCTCACACACACATACACACTCTCACAGATTAATTACCCCTGTCTATCTGCACTGTTCATTGTCCTTAAGGTAGGCTTGGGTGGGGGTAGGATAGGGGGTCACAAATCACTCTGAACGCCCATATTAGCATTCCAGATAGGGGATGAACAATCCGGTTAGGGCACTACTTGAGTGCAGCCCCTCTAGCTGTCTTTGTGGAGAAGCCTAAGGTCATCGTGCTCCCCCCTCCCCGCCCCCCACCTCCTCATCTCGGGCTGTAATTGTTCTCCAGGATGGCATTGTGGCAGAGTGGGTCCCTCAGAGCCGACGCACCCAGCAGAAACCGCTTCAATCAGCGTATCATGCTAATGGCCGAGCGCGGCTGCGTGGTGATTAATAGCTGCGCGAGGGCAGGGCGGATGGGCCTTTCTCTTCCGGCATGGCTCACTCTCCTTAAATCTGCAAGTAAAAGGCGATGTGCAATTAGCTCTCTGGCTCAGGAGCCTGAAGATTCAGAGTCTGCCGACAGTGCTCTCTCAACTGAGACACAAACGAGAGAAACCTCTCCAAGCAGGAAATCTCTACACATTAAATGTTCCTACGCTGGTGTGTGTGTGTGTGTGGTCCAGGTTGTGGGAACCAAACATCCCCACAATGTGATAAAAACCTGTTTTTTTTTAAGTCCCAACCAGCGGAAACATGATTTTGATTAGATTAGATTCAACTTTATTGACATTTTGCTGAGTACAAGTATAGAGCCAGTGAAATGCAGTCAGCATGCAGCCAGGTGCAAATAAATAATGTACAAATAAATGCAATAAATCAGGGGTGGCCAACTCCAGTCCTGGAGGGCAGAGCCCTGCACATTTACACACCTGACAGGACTCCGGCCCTCCAGGACTGGAGTTGGCCACCCCTGCAATAAATTATAAATATAAATTATGGTTGTGTGCAGAATTTTACATGAGGTAATTTTCAATATGCAATGCAGACAGAAATTACAGAGCAAAGGATAAGGGATAAGAAATATGAGGAAAACTGACATATACAACATGCAAATTAATTTACCTGAAAAGCTGATTTCGAATCAAGATTTATTCCTTTGTCTAGCTGTTGGTGATGGAGTTATTTAAAGCCCTTGGTTTAAAAGAATAGACTACACATGTTGCCCAGATGTTCCCCAAAGACCGCAGATAGTTTTCATTTAATTATTTTTTTTTTTTTTAGTTTACCTGCTGCTTTTATCTAAAGTGACATAAGGTACAGAGTAGGGTTACAATTTATGTATGCTACCTGGGATTTAAACCTACAACCTTTGCATTATTGCAACTACAGGCAGAAAGTAAAAATCCAGACCAAGATTTTGTTTTAATCAACCAGTTGCACACAGTGAATGTGACTGTTTATATTCAGCTGGTTGGTTGAATCAAAACCTTGGTCTGGATTTGTACTTTCTGAACCTGAATTTTCCACCTCTAGCTTCAGGAACCTTCAAGTCTGACATTCTCAGTAAGGACCCCATCTTTGTGGTTTTGCTGGGGGATGGGCCAAGAGCATGACGATGGAATTTACTATAAGGATAAGCCTAATTAGCAGCTCCTTTGTTGTTATTAGACCTTAATCCATCTATTAATACCCTCTAATTACATACCATGTTATACCTCTCATCTCTAAGTGGATACAAAATACTATATTCAGCTGGTGTCGGACAGAATTAACACCCTAAAACCCTTAAACACACCTCAGTGGACCAACAAAACATCCATTTATGCTGTGAAATATATGAAACACTGGTGTCAGCCCATAATTAGTGTAAATCGTCCATGTAAACCTGGAGGTTTTCGTTACAGCAACAGGGTCAAAGGCTGATGCTAAGAAATAAAATGGACAGTTTATTTATGGTGCTGATCGTTATTAATCTTAACTTCTGTAGACAATTATTCTGTTATGGGAATAATGGCTGGGGGGTGCATGGGGCAGATTTACAGTGCCTGACCCAGATGTGGAGTTTCACCACCTCGGAGGTGAGGGCTGGCATCTGGAAGGGGGGAGCACGACCTCCTGGCGATCCAGACCTGCCCCTCAGCTGGTCGATATATCGGTCGGCTGATATTAAGGGTCGGTGAATTTACTGGCGCTGATAATGTCTCTTTAAACATTTATGAAGAGAAGAGGAGCTCTCTTACTGGAGGAGAATTGGAGAAGCTGGGTTGCCTGCCATCCGGCCACTTCCAGCCTGCGGCTATTAGCCAGTGTTACGATTCAATGTCTACTCCAGTGGTCAAACTTTCTGTCTGGAGACTTCCCCATTGGTCAGTACTTGCAACTGCTGAGTACATTAATAAAATTGGTTGTTAATGATACATCTTTTTTAGGGGGGGGTGACAAAATAAAATTAAACACTTTTTTTTTGCATATTCAGAAAATCATCTTTTGAATCCTCCCAATTATTTGGTGACCCCCACTTCCAAGAGGTCGTGACTCACAAAACCATTGGTGTAGGGTTAGGATGTATTCATAGATACAATATGTATGCTAATAGAAACTAAGGGAAATTATTCTAACACAACCAAGAAATGATGCAAACTAGGAATACAATGCGATTTAAATACAGAAACTTAGATTGTGCAGTTATACACAAAGTCAGTGTGTGGCTCTGCAGGTTAGGACCCTGTGCTTCTGATTGCCGGGCTGGTGGTTTACATCCTGCAGTCGGCAGAGAGATGCCGTACTTGGCCCCTTGAGCTGGGCCCTTAACCTGAATTGCTCCAGGGACTGGATGATGTATCTCTCTGATCCTTACTTACTTACTTGTATGTTGCTTCAGATAAAAACGTCTGCAAATTAAGAAAATATATCAAAGTCATACATAATACAAAGCATTTGTTAGTGATTGGGAATGGAATTATTGCAGTAAACCATATAATATTTTTTGGACTAACAATGATTGTATGTTTCATTTGTAAGGTGCTTTTGTTAAGTATAGCAGATAGTGTAGCTTAAATTTGCTCCTGTTCGAGAGACTAATATTTGTGAGAGCTCATGTTACTTATTTTAAGGTTAAGCTATATCTTGTTTTCTATTTCTATTACTTTAGGATTGTGAGGTTCTCCTGCTTGACAAATTGTAAAATTTTTACATGAGTCAGTAAAGCTATTGAGCTAAAACTGTGGTTGTCTGCCTAACTTTTGACTATATTAAATTATTTCCTCTGTTATCTTCAGTTATGTGAAATTCTACTTCCATAAAATTGGTATCAGTATGGGAGACAAATTTTCATATTTATTGGGCCCTAACTCTGCCACCCTGCATAAAAGAGATGTGATTTGGCTCCCCCCCCCCCCCGTGGCTCCGCCCCTGTGAC
>JAABNX020000151.1:18380987-18405211 GCA_015163995.2 Mormyrus lacerda | reverse complement strand
ACTGAAAAAATAACACCGTTAGTAACACCGTTATACTTAAACGCCGTTACTCCCAACACTGGTGGTAGCGTTAGCGTTTAGCTTGAATGCCGCAAAAACACATGAAAAATGTGAGAGCTGTCGTGTGATTGATTGTATAAAAAGGTTTAACACAAAATAGATTTTAAGAGGCTGCTAAAAACTGAATAAATAAGTATCGGACATAGATACCCGATCTGTCTAATTTGGTCTGGATCAGCACCGATATCGGATTGGTGCATCTCTAAATAATAGGCTCACACTGCTGTTCACCAGCGCAGAAATGTGGCAATCAAAACGCTCATGGGAGTTATACTTAAACAAAATGTTCTGAGGGCAGAAGGAACATTGATTGATTCAAAGATATAACCAATCAAATTGTAGAGCAGGTGGGTCCAAGCAAATAAAGGAGGTGGGACTAGGACATCTGATTAGTTTGTCTCACTTCCTCTACAATTTGATTGGTTATCTCTCTGGACCAATCATTATTCATTCTGCCCTCAGAATATTTTTGTCTAAGTAAAACTCCCATGAGCAATGAGAACACTCATACCAATCATATAGACATGCATTTGACATAGTTAAAATCTCCTGTGCGAACATTTATAATATAAACATACCACAGTTTCAAATTCATATGCAGTTCAAGTTCAGGTAGCTAGCAAGTCAAAATCATATAGGTGGACACAGTTCAAATTTAACATGCTCCCATTGTCCAAGGATGTTGGTACAATTACAATACTATACATCCACACAGATGAGTAACCCCTGTAAAGAGGCATAAGCCAATTTAAAATCCAGTTTCTCAGTCCAGTCAGGATCTGTAGAGTTCAAATGAGGAGTGAATGAACTCTCTAGATGGCCCTGTAAGGCCCTACAATTCATAATTATAGTCCCTGCCTTCCTATCATGCCTCAGTTCCATTCCAAGTTTGCTTGTTCCCCAACAGGTTAGCTGGACTCAGGAGATCTTTGTGCCTGATGATTGGTAGAGCACAGCTCCTCCCACTTCAATCGATTTGCATTGATTCCATCCACCATTGGCTGCAGCTTCCTGTTCAGACTCACCAAAGCCTGAAAAGGAGCAGTCAGGTATGCAGCAGTTAATCAGCTACTGATATAATTTAGTTATGATACAGAGTAACGTGTGGCAGGCTGCTTTAGAGCATGTACCAGCTGTGAAGTGCCCTACAGCTGTAAGTGCTCATGTCCAGCTACGTGGATGGTTTCCTTACTTCGTAAAGAGGCTTGCAGATCCCATCAATCCATTCCAGCTGCAGGGCGGGAAGCTCATCTTTCCGATTGCGGTCAAAGATCGCCTGCATTAAAATAAAAAAGCCCTGATATAAAAAAGTCAATGTCTCTTTCCCAGGATTCTTATTGTCAGATATTTTTTTGAATCTCAGCTCTCTACATTATGGCCTGTATACAGGAGTCTACCTAAAAATGTCACCTTGGGCCCCCATGCCCAATTTTACATATGATTTATACATACTGCAAAGTGTTGGGTCTCCTGAATCTGCCACGGTATCTATGCCCTTTTGATGCCGCTGGCTGTATAGTTTATAACTCATTCATACTAAAGTCTGGGCTTATATATGTACGAATAACCTCAGTAGCACCCTGAGGTGCCCCATGCCACACTTACAGATGGTGTCAGCTTCAGCTCAGACCTCTCCCTGTCTCCTTGTTCAAAGAATTCACTGGTGACCAGCTCCGCAACCTAGAAAACATCACTTGAGTAATTACCCATTTATATTGTGCAAGACTACACCCAGTGAGGAGCAGAGGGGTGACGTCTAACCTGTCTAGAGACATCCCAAGGCCGTGTGACAGCTCCCAGATCGCACGCTGTCATCAGCATCGACCTGTTTTGGCCAGGTGTATCCAATACCACAAAGAACACAACATTTTTATAGTCAACAATAGCCAATTACCCAGAGAACTTAATTTTGTACTAACAACTCGAACCCTAAAACATAAAAAGTGAATCTTCACCTGAACATTTCTCTGTGTTCCTCATTGGTCAAGCTGAACTGCCCAGATTGGACACAGTCAAAGAACTCGTTCCTTCTCCTTTAAGTGTGTCCAAGCAGAAGGAGGATGAGAGACAGGATCAGTGTGTGAGGAACAGATCGGGGGATGCAGTACATTTGTTCATTCGCTCGGTTTCGTTTAGCTTCGCATGCACAATAAAGAACTAAGAGAAAAAATTTTGTTCCAACTAAACATCCCAGTGTTCCCTCAATGACTATAGCAGCACTAACTCGCTTTAGCTGGGAACACACTTAAAAGTAATAGTAAGACGCTGCAGGAATCCTATGGGAAAGAAAACAGATGAAAAACAAGGATTAAAAATTGACCACCATTGACCGTTCTTCCATTGTCTGTACTCACTGGAAATACAAAGTCAGGTCCGTCGCTAAAATGGCCTGCTTCAGAAGTTGCATCATGTTGCTGTATTCATTGGAGCTAAGGCTGGCAAAAATGTTGTGACCCTAATAATATAAAAAAAACACTTATTTACTAATCCAATTTACTGCTTTACATTTACACTTCAGATTTAGTCCGTGATATCGAATTAGGGCATCTATCTCACCAATAGAGGGTAAATGATTATGTTTTAAAATATTTTTTGTTATTTTTTTGTTAAAGAAAATCAGATGCAGCCGCTGAAGACTGCGACAGCTTTGCCAGATGCCTGGTAGTTTCTGGGTGTTTGGTCTATGATGACAGCTGGTTGTGTGGAGAGGTGAATTTGGTCAGCACGGTCACCTCGCTTTGAAGGATCATGACGGCGTGATTGAAGTGATGATGCTCCAGGGTGGCGGAAGTACCGTACAGCTGCGCCAAAGCTGAGCCGGACCTACAGGAGGCAAGGGAAAGGTGTGGGACTTTGGCTCATGGGAGTTTTAGTTACAGAAAACATTTTGAGGGCAGAAGGAAAAATGATTGGTTCAGAGAGATAACCAGTCAGATTTTAGCCCAGGTGAGTCCAAGCAAGGAGAGGAGACAGGACCAAAACATCTGATTGATTGGTTTCATCTCCTCTAGTTGATTGGGTATCTCTCAGAACCAATAATTTTTCCTTCTGCCCTCAGAACATTTTTCTGCAAGTAAAATTCCCTTTTTCCTTGTGACAGAGAGAATAGTGGCGGTCACTGAAGGTGCAATGAGGTCAACTAACTTGGCCTGGAAAGCATTGTTGGTGCCTCTGTGGTCCAAGTCATGGCACAAGCAACCAACCATCAGCGCCAGTGTTTCGGTGTCTGACAAGACGTCTTGGAACCCAGCTGTCTGCAAAAAGCCGACACTATCCATTAATGGGTCTCTCTGGCAGTGTGTCTCAATGCCAGAGAAACACTGTCTGAATTTTTTGCTTCATCCCAGCTTAATGTGGACTGTCTGGCAGGGAGCTGGGAGCGGGCAAAAAATGTGGACCATCTGTGGGTCACAGAGAACCAGGTTGGCACACACTACAGGATCCTGACTGGCAGAGCAACCCGTCCCAAAAGAAACCAAATGGGATCTTAAGTACTGGCACAACAATATTCAGCTGATGAAGTGGTTTGCTGAGAATCAAACTCACCGTGATCATGATGAACATGCACTGGGAGACGTTAAAAGCATGCCGCCAGTTATGGTAGGCGACCGTGCGGTAGTTCTTCCTCACGGTAAGCATCCAGCGGCAGAGGACCTGGATAAGAGTGTAGATTAAACAACAGCCCACTTATTGAAAAGCTCTACTCCATCTACACCCAACTTAGTGAAAAGTCCTACTCCATCTATACTCCACTTACTAGAAAGCCTTACTACATCAACACCCCACTTACTGAAAAGCCCTACTCCATCTATACCCAACTTACTAGAAAGCCCTACTCCATCTATACTCCACTTACTAGAAAGCCTTACCACATCAACACTCCACTTACTGAAAAGCCCTACTCCATCTGTTCCCCTCTTACTGAAAAGCCCTACTCCATCTATACCCAACATCTACCTGTATTCATATATCACAATGATGCAAAGAAATATTCATAATTTTCCTAAATGTACCTTTTATGGCTATTAATTTATTTTTGTGTTTTTGTTTGTTTATTTATTTATTTTATTTTATTATATTTATTAAGAAAGTGTGTGCATATATAGCTCACGCACCTCATAGTCAATTTTAAACTTTTGACCAACTCCAAGCTCCAGAAACATCCGTAGAGAAGCAGTGATCATGCCGTCATTGTCCAAAGAAAAGTCATTGAAGTGGAACTCATCTATACCCAGCTCGCTGCTCAAGGGGATCTTTGCTGCCTGGAAAGAGAGCCGAAAATATGAGCCACAAGGACAAACAGGGTTTTATAAGGTATTATTGGTTGCCACATCAGTCCCTGAGCAATTGTCCCTGACCAAATCAGATAATACACACTTATACAGCAAGAATCTCAGCACTGTGGCCCATGCTGAAGGCAGAATGGGCAGGATTTGCAAGTTGTACTTTTTAAGATTAGCACCCAAACTTTTTCTCTATTATTATACAGTACATGCTTATTTAGACTGTGTCTATAATTAAGGTGCAATTGAAAAAAAACACCTGAAATAAAAAAATGGAACATTAAAATCACCCAGTTGTCTGAAAAAGAAAACTGCTGAGATACTAAACATGTGAGACACATAAAAGTTTCATGGTTTTATTAGGGCCTGCTTTTCTAACGCTCTGATTGGCTGTGTTTTATAATTCATCACAGACCCCGCATGAGCAGCTAGAGAAAAGCTCCCTTTACTTTGATGACCTCTGCACAGACACATGGCCTGTGCTGCCACCCCTCCCGCACCACCAGCCTCAAAGTACATCCATACTCCTCAGCCTTATTCATAACCAACAAACACAGCAAATAACATGGGAAGAGAACAGGACATACAGATGGAAGTAGTATTTTATGTTTAAAACAGAGTACAACAGATGTTTTAACTTTTTGTATGTTACCAAATACATCTAAATCTGATACTCTACCTTTCACTTTTTATAATACTCTTACAATTACTGTTTGTGTAAATCACATGTTTTTTTTCACTAACCTTTAGCCTGTCCACCTCTACCTTGGAGCATGTTGCATGGTAGGACAGCATCTAGGCCAATAAAACACAGACAAAGTGGGAACAGTCAAGTGTCACATTTTCCCACAGCATTTAATATGATGTAAGTTTGTTATGCATTCCTGTAATTGCATACAGTATAATGGTTCTTTTGAATATGTGCTGAAGTATCCGTAAAGCTCATTTAAACTTTTGGCATTAGATGGCTATATACAGGTGTGGACCGGCCTTGGGGAAGTTTGGAGAATTTTCCCAGTGGGCTGGTTTTGTAAGGGCCGCTCTTCCCTTCTAAACCTCAGCATCAAATACTCTGTATATCAGCAGTGCCTGACCCATGTGCCGACCTCAGCATGTTTCCCAGTAATTTGCAGGAGGTGATTAATGAATAATGCTTTATTTCATCATCATTGTTGGCCAACTAGTTTATCTCAATCGGGAAAATTCATTAAATGTTACTTTTCAATAATAATTATTAATTGTATTGAATCATTTCGTTATACATCCAACATGGCTTGAACTCTTAGCTGGGGTGATTCTAGGATTCCTTTAGGATGGGAGCATAAGAGGCCATCCTCATCCTCATCCTTATCATTATCTATGTGATATCAACAGAAGATACTTACGTCAAGAGCAACAGACTGCTTGGCCCATGTCTTCTTCACCTGGTTGTACATCATGGTGTTGTTGATTCCCAGGCCACAGAAAATCACAAAAGCCTGCGAGAAGATGAATTAAATGTACTGCCATTTGAAGCAAGTCAGCATCATCTAGAGACAAAAGACTTTCAACTGACTTACCCCAAAAAAACAACATTAGTGCGGAAGAAGCATTGCTCACCTCAAAAAGCCTCTGGTCAGCATCATTGAAGGTCTTCCTGTCGAGACGATTGAGGATCTGAGCGACCCCTTAGAAAGAGAGATACCCGTTTTAGCCATCGACAAAGAAGGTACGCAGCCAAGAGGTAGAAGTGGACGGTTACAACTGACCGATGATCTGGTGGGTGCGGTTCCAAATTGGGACACAAAGAACCGAACGAATGTGGAACCCTGAGGCCTGGTCTGCCTGGAGGAGACATTGCATTGTCCAGACATCAGAGACAGTGTTATGTGTGTATTATGTGTCAGTATTTGTCTTCTTTTCTTTATTTTCGTTCACCTTCCTCCTCTTTCCGTCAGTACCATTTATAGGCGTCCAGGTTGTGGTGCTGACGTAAGCTGCCTGGACCAATCCCAGCATGCTTCCAGTAACGGAATGGACACAGTTATTGCTTATCAGGGGAGTCAAATGAATATCCCTGAAGCGATTGGTGTTTCTATGCCAACGTGCATGTAGCATCTATTACCAATCCATGCTTTTATGATTGTTCAGTTACCTTATTTCACTTGATTGATTAACAATTTTGTTGAATGACTAGTTACTAGGCAGGAGGCATTCAGTATAATTGAAATAATCTTTTGAGATTACTGCTCAATTAGTCTCATGCTATATGTAATTGATCATTTAATCCCTAAGGTTGGGAGGTAGTTGAAATGTGCATGGACCTATACCTGCCCATAGGATAAATATTATTGTCTAAACACATCAGGATTAGAAAGAGAATATCAACAGTTTTTGTGCTTGAGATATTAACTATATGAATATGACTGGTGCATATGTGAGTGGGCAGCCACCAAATGTACCGATATCTGTACGTTCATTTTAGGCATGAGGCTTCTGAGGAACACAAGGAGATTTGTACCATCACGTACCTCAGCGTCAAAGCGGGGGTCCTGACACACATCACTGATGTTGACAGGCAACCCAGTGGATGCCACCAGCTCAGCGATGCTGTTATTGATCAGCCAATCAGAGCTGGAGAGCTTCTCCATACTGACTTAGTCAAAGAGACACACAGAAAAGTCAGGAGGCCTTCAGAACAGATGGTTCCCGGTGCTGCAAATGTTCTGCATTTGTACTAGGCCAGTGTTTTTCAATCCGGTCCTCGCGGACACACACACACAGTCCACGTTTTCCAAAAGGGAGCTGGGAGGGAGCAAAAACGTGGACTGTCTGTGGGTCCCCAAGGAATGAGTCGGGAAAGACTGTTATAGGCACAGGAACATGCCATCTATGTCTCACATTCTCTGTCCTTTACATGAATACTGAGGAAAACGTTAAAAATCGCACCTGATTTCATGGTCAGAACTGCAGAGTGGAGACATCAGTTCAAATGTTTGGGAGAACTTCACTACCTGCAAAAAAGATGGGGGCACATGTTAAGGAGGAGGGGTCCATAAGAAATGGATGGAAACTGAGAGTGAAGCCAATATGGAGAGAGGAGTGGATGTGATTGGGGGGGGAGGGGTTTTCTCACAGGTGATTGGATGTCCTCCAATAAAAGCACTGAGCAGCGCTCACACTGCAGGAGAGTCAGCGCACGCTGCATGATCTTCCTCACGATCTTCTCCAGGTCCGTCTGCTCCTCAAACAGATCATTGACCACCTCGAGTAGGGCCTGGCAGGGTAACAGCCAGCAGGTCATCAGTCACAGTGCAAAAATCCCCCTCGGCAACTTCCACAGACAAGAGCATCAGCCTCGTGGGAGTTTTGCTCATACAAAAATGTTCTGAGGGTGTTTTTGTAAAAATTATTGGTTCAGAGAGATTTCCAATCTGATTATAGAGGAGGTGGGTCCAAGCAAATTATCGCTCTTAACCAATCATTTTTTATTCTGCCCTCAGAACATTTCTGTGTAAGTAAAACTGTGAACTATGAACAAATACCAGGGTCTGAATGACCTTTTATGATACTAGCAAATTACTTTACATATTACATGATACATGTAATATGTAAAGTAACAAGTTACATATTACATGATACAAAGAAACACATCAAGACTGTTTCTTATCTAATTTTTCAACATTATTTGGTTGTTAATCATTACAAATCAGACAAGAGGCATAACAACTGGAAAGTATGAGCTGATGACACTTTCAAATGTCAACCAGAAACTATGGGATGTCAGCTTGCACTTAGGCAAATCATCCTTCTTAAATAAGACAAATATGAGCCATACAACTTGGATGCAAAGACAAAGCCTTTTTGGTGTCTATGTGCTTTGGTTTGTACATAACCCACTCAATAAGCTTTACTTCTTTTCCTTTAAGTCTGACTGCTTTAAAATTGTTCTATTGTGAATTATTTAAGGGAACACAGTTATTTTGTTCCCTTATTTTTAAACAAATGAGTAAACTCATTTCTTATAAACTATTTCTTAGTTTAGCTAGAGGAAGTTTAGGTAGAGGAGGTTTAGCTGGAGGAGGTTTAACTAGAGAAGAGGTCTCAGGTTCCTTCTCACCCGGCTCCTCTCATACTCCTTGCGGGACTCAGAGAACAGCTTGGCATTGGAGATTGAGATTCCACAGAAGGGTAAATACATCTGCAGCACCTGAGAAGTAGACAGGAAACAGAGCAGCCCTCTGTGCCATTTCATCTGCAAAAGTCAGAAATGGAGGAAGACCTGCAGAATGGCCTGAGAACAACCAATAAACTCAGAAATCAGATAATGAACAGAGCAGTTAGCTGTATAACCAGTGACTGTGTGTGTAATGATAATAATACAGAAATCAGATAATGAACAGAGCAGTCAGCTGTATAACCAGTGACTGTGTGTGTAATGATAATAATACAGAAATCAGATAATGAACAGAGCAGTCAGCTGTATAACCAGTGACTGTGTGTGTAATGATAATAATACAGTCTCTAGTTGTTTTCTGCTGTCTCAGGACTCAGCTCCAGTAAAAAATCACTAAGGGTACATCTGAAATTTCTGAGGGCCAGAATCCCTGCAACCATGGCAGTCATGGAATGATTGGCTACAACCTGAGTGGGAACATTGTTAATCCCAGGGTGCTCTGCACCCTTAGGCATCTGTGTAAACCCGGATCTTTCACTGTCGTTCCATAACCATTAATGACGGTCCAAAGCTTGGATGAGTAATCATGAAATTAAATATTGATCGTGTAATAAATAAGTTGCAAAGAGGCAAATTAATTGGACTGCCTTTAATTGCAAGGGTCTGAGTGGCAAATAATCAGAATAGCTGTTAATTTCCTATGTGTCAGGAGACACATTTCAGGGCTGTACCTTTTCCTTAGGGCCTAGCAAACCAGAGACCACCAAATGTGGTATTTACATGGAATGCAGCCCGGATCCGAATTTAATTGTCAGGCAATGTGTTTACGTCATGTAACATTACTAGGCTGCACATCCATGTATAATACACGTGTAAGATCTTTATATATAATATATATTTTATATATTTCCTTTCTAAAAGTAAAGTCCAAAGTATTGTGATAACTGTAGTAACCTCTGATCCAACTGATACATAATGATCAAATGGAGAGGTAAAGATCACAGTACTATCTTAATATTAACAGTAAATATTATTCTACTTCTTGACGTGTTTCTGCCTCCTTGTGGACAGTTTTGGGAAAGCATGAATCCGTAATTACCGGTACACAAGATTCACAGACACTTGTACAGTACACCAGGGTGGGGTGAAAAAAATCTAAATTTCCAATAGTGTGGAAAAGTTGTCACTGGACCTCCTTATTAAACATGCAAAATATCTTTGAAATAGGTTAATATCTTCTGGATCCGCAACGTTTTCATCTGTCACATCAATGGGCAATATACAGTAGGCTATCCATTATCTATACTCATCAGTGTTGTGTTTATCACAACATGATAATCACTACAAAATGCCAACGTTCAGATAACGCAGATTTTTACTGGGTATCAGCCATACACATACATTACATTGCTATGCGGCTCTACGTGCATTACGATTAATAACCTGTCACATCAATGCGCAGATCCACGTTACGTATCATCCATATCACAACGTAATATAAAATTGTTCCTCAGTGCCACCAAAATGAAAAGTATTAAGCATGACAGTCAAAATGGTTAGATACACTATATTATCAAAAATATTGGGGCACCTGAATTCAATGATTTGGAGGGGTGTCCCAATATTTTTGGTAAGACCCAGATCGATAAAGCGGTATAGATAATGGATAGTGTATATTGCCAGTATGTCAGTGTAAGCATGTTCCTGAGCGCCACATTTCTGAATGAGTCATTTCCCACTTACTCATTGTCACTGACCGATTGTTAGGTTCTTGTATTAAATTGGAACAATTTTACATTGCGTTATGGTATGGAGGATATGTAGCGTGGATCTGCGCATTGATGTGACAGGGGAAAACTTAGATCGCGTTGCGGAACCTGAAAATATTAATCTATTTCAAAGATATTTTGCACGTTTAATAACGAGGTCCAGTGACAACTTCTCCGCACTATTGAAAATTGCGATTGGAAATCGATTTTTTCACCCATCCTATTGTACACAGTTATCACTTGCAGTAAGATTTATACATATAGTGATTAAGTATAACTTAGTTAATATACAGTTCAAGCCTAGAAGGAGAGCAAGATATTAGAATATAGTGATAAAGCTACTTTGAAATGAACCTTTATAATCCTATAAAAAGTATGACATTCCCATGGTAAATTTTGTAGTAGCCCAGCCCTTTTCCGTAAAAACCTGAACTGGGTAAGGGCAGGACTAAACCTAATCCAGTACTTGGCATCTCTGTACTGAGAGCACTGGATCTGATGAGAGAAAACAGCAGCTCTGTGAAGTACTATAAAATCCAACTGAATTAAAGGAGACCCAAATGTAGATAAATCCTTTTCTGTGATCATCACCACTCTGCAATACAGACAGACACTAGCATTTTGCTACTTATTGAGGGCTTCAATTCAGAGCACATTATACCCATTAATACTCCTGGATAATGTCAAGTACCTTTCTGAAGGTTACTGTAACAGACCTCCTTGGAATTTCAACTGACAATTAAATGCTCTTAACTGCCTATTTTCTAGAAACTTATATTAACACTTTGTGACACTCATGGAATGTTAACTTGAAGAAGACCTCAGGACAACGCCATTATTTTTACCACCACACACAGGGATGAGAAACTGAGTGCAGCCATGTGGCAGGTGATACTTCAGCACCACCAGTATGACCAGTACGAGGTGCCAATCCTGCCACCGACCCCCAAGTTATTCCCTGTAAGTTGAAGGACCACCTTATAGGGCTGAATGTACCAAGGTTGAAGCAGTTGCAGGTTAAGGGCCTTGCTCAAGGCCCAAATGGAGTAGGATCACTCCAGGCATTCAGAGGATTTCGACCGGCAACCTTCCAGTTGCAGGCACAGATCCTTAGCCTCAGAGCCACCACTCCATCCCGTACTGAACGATCAACACTGAACATCAAAATATTGTTTGACCACACTAACTAATTGGATAAAAACATCAATAGCATAACTGTATTAAGTCCACCCCTTAGTTTTCTTAAAAGAAAAAAAAACAGCTATGGTATTTTGGCATTAAAAAGCAAACAAGCAGCTATAAAACATGTACTTCAATGACTGGCAGTGGGTCATTGACTGCATTGTGTGTGAAGACAGCTTCCTCAGGACACCTTTTTCAAATGGGATGCTTGTAAAAGGACAAACATTTCATTCACTTTTGTTTAACTTTCCTGTTCACCATTCTACTACTTTGCAATAATGTCATTTGAAAAACCTATTTAAGTTTATATTTTATATTCCATGATAGAGTATGCAGTGCGTGGGCAGAATGTATGTGTATTGTACTAGACCGATCAGTATGGTTAAAGAATGTTTTTACTGTGTTCGCAACAGGGTCCCTGTTTTCCTATAAAAAAAAGGCCCTGCTCGCACCTTCTCATCGTCATCCGTGAAGGCAGTGCCCTCTGGGCTCTTGTTGATGGCCTGCACCACTCCAATGACGTCTCCATCGCTGTTGCAGATTGTCATGCACAGGATGGACCGAGTCTTATACCCTGTCAGCTTGTCAATCTCGTCACTGAAACGATGGTCCTGAAAAACAAATAGGGTCATTCACCCCCTTACACATGCTGCAAGAGAAAAACAATCACAGCTGGTCTGCAGTTTGCACATCAATGATACTCTTTGGATACAGGTTAAGATGCACCAGAATTGCAAATGTAATAGAAAATTACAAAACACTTTTATTCGCATTACTGCGCCGGTAACATTACTAGGTAACATTACTAACATACTGAGAATAGTATTTACTCGTTTATTTACTCATTTAATTTGTTTACTCATTTAAAAGACTTGCATTACTATAATATACACTATATTTATTTTCTAAATATTACCATTAAGTGATAATATCTATTGAACTACTGTTACTTTAAAACAATTTTCCACGTATTAACTGTATAATCCACTAGCATGGTAACTTACAGTGTGTAAAAGGCAAATAGCATTTTAGCTATGAATACAAATCACTTATACATCTGAAAGGATTATATAGTTATATTGAATTATATATAACTATATAATCTTTACACATACGATATATAAACTATTAGAACTATGTGGCAGAATTAGTGTTAGTGATGACGATTTATTATCTCTATTATTATTGCCTTTTATTAATATTAATATAGAAACATAATGACCATCTGCAAAAAAAAAGAATATCCAAAAATGAGTGACCTGTCATTTCCCTGGTATATATATAAGGTTATTGCACATTATACATACTGCTTATAAAAAACTGAAAAATGAAAATGTTCAGGATTGTCTGATTCAAGAGGACGGTCTTACCTCATAGGCGTTGGGAATATTGACTGTCTCCCCGTGTTCTGCCACGTACCCAATGATGCCTTTGCCCCAGGGGACCTGCACCTCGCTGGAGTTTAAGGTGCTGGAAGAGGGCCGGACCGTGGCTCCGGCATGCACGTCAAAGAACTTGGACACCAGTGTTTTCTTGTGCGGGGGTCCCTCCACAAGAAAGAGTGAGCACCTGTCGGCCTCCACTAATATGCACACATTTATCAGGATCTTATAACAAAGGCTTGTCATATCCAAGTCATTGGAGATATCTTTTACTAGTTCCAGGAAAAACTCCCTCTCGTTGTTCTCTTTAAGTCGGTATTTGTAGTCTATGGCGCTGGAGGCGTACTGAGGTATATTCACCCGGGACTCGAGCAGGGCGCTCAGAATGTGAGCTGTGGTCGGCGGGAGAGAGCTGGCTTTCCGGAGCAGCGCCCGGCGCCGCACACTGGACTGGGACTCCTGAGCGCTCACGTGCTCGTCGTAAGTCCGGTGCGCAGTCATGGCTTTGGACCGGGCGAAGTTCCGTCTCAGTTCCATGTGAGAGCAGCGCCGCTGGAGTCCATCCGGGTTCGTCTGCCACAACGGGTCCCTAGCCGATCTGCGCTTGTCCTCGATCAGCGACACTTTGGACGGGTGATGCTCCCTCAACCACCTGCTCACCATCTCGCATTTTCCCTTCCTGATTAAATACTCCTCGAAGAGCTCCGGGTGGCAGTCCAAGAACGCCTCCACCTCGGAGAAGTCAAGCGCAGTCATCGCAGCAAAGCAGAAAAGAAGAAATTAAAATGAGAAATAACTTGAGTTAAGCTAGACTACTTGTCAGTTTCTACTGTTCTGCCCGCCGGCATCCCCATCGACACTGAAGTGCGGTAAATCAGGTCGCTTCATTAGCACATACATATATATTCAGCGCAGGTCTCTGTTGCTCCTACACTGTCTTGCTAGGGGCTGAAACATTTCGTTCCGAACGACGGCAAATAAATAAATAAATGAATAAATAAATAAAAAATTAAATAAATAAATGCGCATCTGTAGTCTACGGTAAGTTAATGACCCTCTGCCAGCACGGCAATTTATTTAGGCAGCCTGTCACGTGGGATCCAGAGGGAAATTATGAGTTTTGGTCATCAGCGCTTGAGTTGGACAAACCAATGCATTTACTACTACAGTATCTGTTACTGCGATAGGGACGTCGGTAACGTACTGCTCTCGGTATCTTTGCGCACCGGATACTTGTGCAAAGTTCCTGTACACGGCACTGTACAGATATATTTATATGCGTTTATTGTGACTAAGACAATTTTGGTATAAAAGTCTCTGTTTAAACCATACGAACTCGATAAGAATCAAAGGGTTTGGACAACACTATAAAACTACCGTTTTCGTAATAAACCAATAGATCGAAATGTTGCGAATAGCCAATGTTGCTCTTTACAAAAACCTGTTTGATGTACTATGTAATCAAACTCATGGCATAGCTGGTGGGAGACCATCACAGAACTTCGCATTATTTGCATAAGATTCTTTGCACAATATATTTAAACTACTTAAGTGGCCAATAACTACCCTCTGAAAATAGTAATAATGTTCCCACAGGAGCCAGCAACTGATGAGTTTGTGGAGTAGTTAAGCTAAATAATGTTAAATATGCAGTATTAACAAGTAGGCCTAGTATTGCTGCACTTCGTGGATAATATTAACCTTCACAATCAATCTGTTTCGCACCTGTGTTTTATTAGAAGCATTTGTAAAAATTTAAAAATGTTTAGTCTGTGTTCTGTTATTACATGAGTTATAATTGGCGAAACGTTCTGCTGTTACCATTATGATTGCCAGCTCCTTATCTTGATGCTGCGTCTCTTAGCGTGTGTTATAATAGCTGATTCTGCAAGAGAGTGGCCCTGATGTCCTCCTGCTGATTACCAGGCGAGACTCCCCTTTTCCTTCAGGCTCTCCAAGATGCACAGGGCCCCCTCAGTACTGTGTAAATTGTAGTTTAAAATATTCAGTTTGTTCTCTGTAAATCTGGACAGGCTCCACTGCTCAGAGCTCCCAGGCACTTGCTCTGTGCATCATCCCGACCGCAGAGCGAGGGCATAGCCGGGTGCATGCCTGCACTTGTGGGTTGCTCTTCTGGGTAGAGTGTGGTCTGCTGAATCTGTAGTTCCGGTAATAGTTCAGATTATCATCAGCTTCTGGCTGCCAGATACTTTGGTTCACTGTTGAATTCGACATTGCTTGTAGTGACTTTTTGGAAACCCAAAAACCTGGTATGTGCTTTTTCTTTAATGTCATACTTAGTCCCAGCGCGTGGGGGGAAAAATGCACGACTTTGCAAACAGCTAAGATGTGTGTCTGACATCGGATTGGTATTTCAGTACATACAAAAAAGCCTGCTGATCTTCTCTGAGGAACTGACTCCAATATGCTGTACATTCTGAACTGGCATTTCATTTAACTTAATATGGTATTCTCTGTCTGCAAGAAGAATTTTGATTTTAGAAAAAATTGCATAAGCCGTGACATGCCATCATTTAACTAGAGTGGCTCTCATCAGCAGGTAAATGACTGCAAAAACAAAATATGCTTGATTGATGTGATCGAATTTTGTATTGCCATCGTGTATTTACAGTTTTACCTGAAGCATGTTCTAAAATCGGAATGCAGTAGTTTGACTTCCCTTTTAGGCCAATTTATGCTGCTGTGATTCAGACTAAGTCTAATGCCAATGCAAAATGTATTCTTGGGTCTGGAGTCTCCCGAAAGTTTGAGTTGTGGACGTAATCAGTGTTCATTTTCACACATATATCTACACTAAATATTAACCAGCAGATTGAACTGGTTAGGGATGCACGGTATTCACAGTGCAGGGCAAAATGCAGTGTGGTACTGAGACTGGCCAGTAGGTTACAGCTTGTAAGAAATCCCAGTGCATTCCAAGATCTTAGAAAACAATCCATTTAACACTAAACTTATGAGAGGTTCCCATAGTAATATTATGTCAAATGTAATGTATTCATCCCACACTGGGCACCAATACCAACATTACCTGCATACATACCTGCAAAGCATTCAAGGTAACACTACTTTAGAAGCTGTTAAAAAGATTTAGCAGTTCGAAGGAACTAATTTCAAAATACTGGACTACCGGAATGTGGAAGTATCATTCAATCAACCAACCATAAATGAAGACTTTTTATTACATTCTGGCTTAAATTCAACACATTAACAGAATCACCCAAGGTGACGTTTTTTGGCATTTGGGGACCATTATTCAGTTTTATCTTTTTTTGGTACAGAAACTTTAATCATCACATTAAGCATAATGTCCAGTAAAATGGTTATAAAATTAATTCATAACCACTTATCCTCAGCAGGGTCATAGAGATTAATCCATTGCATGGGGCACATGTGCTTGGGGCAAGTCAGAGACATCGATTAAAGCCAGCAGTATTGGCACCAACATTAATGATGCATAATGCACTAATGACGTAGCAGCCCTTGATTTGTTGATCCTTTTACTTATTTTAGTCAATTAGAATAATGATCGCTTAAATATAAAAATAAATAGAACTGGTGACATGATGTGTCTTCATGATGACCTGATAGATGTCTCTATTAATTTTATACAGTTTCATAACTGTTAATACTGAAGTTCCCTATTCACAGTGTTCTCTAACAGTGCAGTTTAACTCTTGAAGCCAAAGTGGGACTGCATTGCTTCGATTGCTGATGAAACTATAGTTAACATTTTATGAAAGGCAATGGTGCAATTTTGGATTGAACTTTGGGGACCCATTCATCATGACAATATGATTATTTGGTGTGTGTGTGTGTGTGTGTGTGTGTGGAGGGGGGGGGGGGGTTGTATTGGCCCGTTTTGATTATTGGGGGAATTACAACCTCACCCCTGTAATTTTCGCCCATGATTTAAGGTCTCTAAAAGCAATTGTCAAGATCCCCTTCCACTAACCAAAAAGGATTACGATTTGATATATGAAGTGAACGTTCACAAGGACGAGTTTTATGCTTTACGTGAGCTAAATATTACAATTGCTCCTGTGGGATACATTCCAACGAAGTTTGAGCAAAAAAATAAATACAAAATAATAATAAGAAGAATGTAATTTAACCAGGATACCCTTCACCTTTTCCGTGTAATAGTAATTTCGAAATTACTTTATCGTCTAAACACATAGGCCTACGATAAAAATAAAACGTATAGGAAACGCAGAGTTGCTAAACCATTATCACATTGCCCCTATATACTGTAAACAAGATTTGTATAAACATTATATATAATTGACCATTAACTAGCAATATTTTATTCTATAACAGTTCCGCATTTCATAATAGCTAGCAGAACAGCAGTAAACATAAGAATGTTCTGTGATTGGGTAATATGAACTGGTCGGGCTTTCCGTGACCATGTGCTGATAGAGCCACACGGTTATTATTTTAACCCGAGAAGGTCAGGAGGAAACTTGGTGTGGTTTGGTGTTTTGGAAATTGACACAAGTATGGCGTCAGATGAGTTCCGCTTGTAAAATAAGCCTAATGGTTTAAGGTTATAAGGAGTAGATTTTTTAAAATGTTACAGTTAACTGTAACGCACGAATTTAATTGGTCATTTAATTACAGCGAAGTGCAAGATTTGTCAGCGTTTGTAAAGATGTGTGGTGATTTGCTTTGAGTGTTTCAGAATACCCGATGAATTAATACAATATGGTTGTAATAAATACGGTTTTGTACAAACATTAGATAAGCTGCACGCTTTCTTAAATACATAATATATGAGACGCCTATCTTAGTCACTTGCCAACGTAGAAGATGCATATTATTAATCCTCGAAAGAAACAGGCCACTGTGAGCGCAGTGACAGCATGTGTAACCGGAGCTGGGCTCTCGCGCAGAAGAGTCTCTGGTGTCCCTACCTGCGCGTCAAAAGCGCCGCTTAAGTTTCATTCTTTGTATGGATTCGCAGTTTCCTTTGAGATCAGATAACGAGCTGTACAAGTGACTCACGTCAATGCGGAAAACATAATGACAGAGACTTCATGCTTTTGCAGAGATTGTACAAAAGCATATCGATTTCTGGCACTGTTTTAAATTATAAGGTGATTCTATTGTTATAAGTAATTTATATCGGGCCTAATAAATTAAGATTTATGGTATATAACTTGTATACGTCATCTAAATTAGACATAAAAATCGCAGCTTATTCCATTTGATTTTCTTTTTGCCACCCTAACTACAAATGCTCTAACAGGGCAGTTAATGAGATTAAATTAAGTATCGCCTTATTATCATTTTTAACTCGACCATTTTGTTAAAAGAAAAAAAAACAATAGCTTTGATGTTTTTGGTAGTTGTTTAGTCCTGACAGCTCCAACACGTCCCACTGATCAAGGTGTGTTTATGTTTCACTTCACACTGAGAGTATAATCCAGTGTTAAAGAATTTATCTTTGATTAGTTTTAATTAGAGATTATCTGGAATGAAAAAATGCACCCAGTACCAGGTATAACAATGGCTGAACTTCTGCACTAAGTACTGTTCATTCTAATCGTTAAATTATATATGTTCAATTTTTGCAAAACGCAGGACATAATATATATAAATGCAGTCCATTTATATAAACATGACAAAAAAAAGTGCTGCAAGTGTACATGTAGGTGATGCTGGTTGTGGTGTGCTGCTTTGGATCAGGTTTCCAAGATGAGGAACACGATACTGGCCAGACTGTGGCTGGAGAAGCATGCCTGTGGTTTCCCATTGCCTATCCCAATGGCCAGTGCAGGAATTCAAGCCATTGCTACTGATACCGGCCACAAAGAGGTATCCTCCTTTGCTACAGGAGACTCTGCATACTAATACCAGCCCCAGGGGGACAACCAAACCTGTCTCAAACACCCTCCAAACCCCACTTTCTGGAAAAGAGGCACGCGGGGAAGATTGGCCCTCATTCTTCAGACTGCCAACAATGGATCAAGTCAGACCCGCTCTTCAGTACCATCAGAATGGTGCGCATAACCAAAAAGCCCTCCCTCAGCTGAGGTATGATTCCAGAACTTTTTCAGTGGCCCATAATTTATTTAAAAAGCAACACGAATCATATATATGTGCAGTGTTGAAGAAATTTATTTTAGCCTAACTGTTGAAGAAAGTGATGGTTGGGAGTATACTGTGTGGTCTGAGTGCTAGTTTGGAGCTTTGCTTTTCCCCAGAGGAATCGTATTTTGGAGAAGTGTCTACCTCTATGTACTAATTTTGTATTTGCCCCTAGGGTGAAGACAAGCAACTGCTTATTTTTTAAATAAAGTTGTCAAAATGATATTTCCATTTATTGTCATGACATTGTGCCTCGTGTGAGTGCATCATGGTAAAATGCGATATGTATAGAATTCACATCTGCCAGTTACTCCCCATTTTTAATGAGGTTAAGCCTACCAGTTTAGATTTTTGATTTTGATGAAATAGGATCTCGGCTCCAATTGCAAAATAACTGCATCGATACAACGGAATGCGTCATCAGGACAGACACGCGACATCGACGTAAAAACATTTTGATCGGACGAAACACAGCGCCATCCAGCGGTTGTGAAAGGTTATAGGTTCGTCAGCAATGGACGAAACGTCATACCTCGGTATTCAAAAGCATTAAATCGACCGTATATTGAATTTAAGTGTAAATATGGGTTTCAAGAGAAGCAATTGAAAGTTCATCTTAAAACCTCGCGTGGTCTTTGTTTATTTACGTCCTTAATAAAATTGTAGTAGCGACATCTGTATAATAAGAATATTACTTCAGAACACATGCGACAATTAAAACCTGAAAATACAAATTCGTTAGTGAGAATCATCTCTTTATTCTAAGTCACTGTTTCTCCGTTCAGGAAAATCCATGCTTCCTTGTTCATCTTATCGTTGGGTATCTTTTTATTCTTTTAGACACCTTCCCATGGACGTCAACATTCCACAGTACCAGGATCTGACTTCCACGAAGAAAAGAAACGTTCGCATTAATGACCAACTGTAAGTTGTTTTTCTATACCACATATTTTTACTTTCATTTAATGAAAAATAAATAAAATAAATATTCGTGTGTGCCTCTCTCAATTTAAGCGTTTTGTTATTAAAGCAGCGTTAGCTACTGGATCGCTATTGCTTTTGTATACTTTTCAATAAATGTCAATAAAAAAATTGAACAACTGTAGCAAGATATACGCTAAAACCGCTATACTACTAAACACTAGATGGAGCAGTCTGACCCTTTTTTATGTCACAGCGACAAAATATTCATTCCATTCTAATACTTTAGTACTGGATGTTTTATGTTGGGCATTTCTTTTTCAGAATCCCAGATCCCACTAAAATTAATATATGGTGAGTATCATCGCTGTGCGACTGTCAGTTTCATTCATTGATTCGACAAATTGTCTGATTGACTATGGGCTCAGCTGGGCATACAGGTGAGATATTTCATGCTTTCTAAACATGACTCTGATACTTGCCGCTGCTTGTGTCTCCACTTAGGATGTGGCAGACCATTACAAAACTCATTGAATTACTTGTTTTCTTTATGGCATCAGGCTTTTTATGTGGGATCTTCCTTGACTGAGTGTCAGTGGGTCTTGCTGTCTTGCCTACTGTGTCAGTAGCCCCAGTTCTCAGGGTTTTGTTTACGTTATACATCAGAGTGCTGGATGACATATTACTATATATCTGCCATATTGATGGTCTTCTTTTGTTGAAATATTTTTTCACCGTCTCTCAGGCCCCTGTCACCCTCACTTCTCCCCCTCTGTACCGCTCACAGTGAGAAAGTGATAACTGTTACGACCCAGAGGCACTACCCATACCAATCCCATGTCTCCCAGTTCGCAATGTTCCCCAACTTCTGCTTCCCAGTTGATCCAGACACTGATGTCCAAGCTGAGGCAAGATCCCATCGTAACCCTCTCATCCAGGCGAGGATTCCGGAAATGACCGTTCTGAGCAAAACCAAGGGTTAGGAGAAGAGACATTGAAACAATATTAAGACATTTTAGTTGGTCACATTAAAATCAAATCAGATATCAAGCTGGATGTTTCTGCTGTACTTAGGTGCCCCGTACCGCCATGAGGTGCTGAAGGGTACCTCAGACAACAGGACACACATGCTCACATGTGCAGAACAACAGGGCTTCCACCATGTGAGAAAATCATGTATAATTTATTTCAGCAATGCACTTCTATGCATGTATCCCTTTACTCAATGGTTATGGTGTCCATGTAGATCTTTGATGGTGTCCTGATGATGTTCAACGTTCTATCTGTCTTCAATAATTCCAATTTGAGGCCAGACGAAGGTCAGAAGTTCTACCCCCCAGCCCCAAAGGCAATGTACCTCAACAAATCTCTGTGCCCTCAGGTACAGACAGGCAAACTTCTTCAGAACCTGGAGCGGTCACATCGGGTAACCTCCTACCAGAGGGATTTCACAGGTTTGCGGTTAGAGTAAAAATGTCCCACACTTGCACTTGTAGCCAGACTCACCCCTGTCAGAAAATGATTCATAATTCTGCTCATGCCTGCAGCAGATAAGACAGGGTTCCCCTATCCCATGAAAGATGACTAGTGCAACCATGTACACAAAATATATAACTGCTGTTACAGATATAACAATGTATTGATTAACACAATCTACAGTCATTCTCCCATACAAACACGTAAAGCTGCAGTTACCTTGCTAGTAAACAGCCTTAAGCAACCCTTGCCTTATGTAGAAGACAAATAGCACAATTCTATACATATCGCAGGCTGATAAGAAGCAGGGTCCAGTTCACATGCAGTCCCAGCTACACCAATAGATATGACTCAAGTACACTAGCAAAATTACGTAACAGTTTATAATACATTCTACTCCTATTACCTCATGGTTATACCTCTTTGCCCTTTGGAATAAAGATCTACATGTAGGATGGCCTGATCAGTCTCATTGTAGCTGTGCTGAAATTTCATATAAAAACAGGGCTGAGAACCCAAAGGATGAACATTGAAGGTTGTGCATTTGCATGATGCTGTGCATAGGAGGTGGACCCATGAAACCTAGGAAGCTGGATGACTTCCATGATTGGACGGTCACCGGTGAGACCACCCCCTACTTGCTGCAGCTGGTAGGTCGCATGCAACTCTCTCTGAATTATTACACAATTGAATGAATGTCTCATGTGAAAAAATGTAAACATCCAAGTAACCAGATGCATTTTGCTCAGTGCAGTGTAGTTCTGATTGATTTATGTTTTTGATTGTTTTGTACAGTTAGTTATTAGATTAGATTTGATTGGATTAATTTTGATTGTATCAAACAACACATACTACAATTGCTATCGATAAAAACAAACAATATCACATAATACATGAACATTTGTCATATACAGCACACACACAACAAATCCAGATACTCAGATTATCATGCAGCCTTCCACATTCCATTTATAGAACACGCATGCACCAGAATACATAAGTAAAAAAATAGGCAATCAACAAATAAATGAACATATAGAATTGCAGTGTGGGATTAAGAATGTATCCAGTCAAGTTAAAATATACTGTTACCAATAAAAGATGCATTTGTTCGTTATAAATAATATTACGAATGGTTCATGATGCTTTGGCTGATTTAGGTCTTTAATGGACCTGGGAACAAAGGAGTTCTGAGAAGTGGAAATACAATATGGATTTGGTAGTGAATTAACTTCAGTTGAAATTATAATTATGAATAACTATAATAGTATAAGTTTGCCTTAGAGTTCAGTGCCGCCCATGATTTCATAGCCTCCCATACAGTGGACATAAGGAGTGTGTCTCCATAGATGAGAGCAGACCAGACCTTAACCATGGTAGCAACTCATGTATTATGTTGCTTCTGTGGTGATATACAGGTGAACCGAGACTCTAGCAGAACAGTTCTAGCAAGAGGAACAGGCAGCACCCAGACCACTGGTTCTGAATCGGAACAAGTGAGGAAGATACCACTTGTCTCCAGCTGGATGGAAAACAAGGATTCCCCTTACAGCAAAAAGCAGACCTATGCAATGGACAATCATTCATTTGGCTTGATCGAACCAGCTTCTGCTACTGCAACTCTGGCGAGAGTTTCCAAGACAGAGCAGAGGTCCAGGTCTGCACCAAACCAGGAGACGTGTGGTCAGCCGTGCTCTTCTCCCATTTCCCACAATAGGAGGCTAAGGATCAGTCTTCCCAGCTCCAAATCAGTACTCCTAGACCTACAGGACTCCTTCAGCAAGACAGAAGCACATCGCTGCTTTCACCAGGCCCTACACAGTAATCCCTTAGACCTTCGAGGCAGTGTGTGCAAGGGGAGACAACATTACTTCTATGGTTTCAATTCCTACTACTTCCACAACTGAACAACTTATCAATACTGAAATAATAATCTGAAAGCTTGAAACCGTTAATTGGCTTTATTATTTGGTGTTTGTTTCACTGAAGTATTTCTTTAGTTATTGTTGAAAAGATCCTTATTAAATAGTAGATTTTAAACTGAAATTCAAATGGTATCCTTTAAGTTAATATATTCCCACTTGTTTCTTTTCTTTAATATTGAATGTATGAGTAACAAATTAAAGGTTAATAATAATAATTGAATGATCAAAAATATGATTCCTTTGGGTTCAGAAAGGTGCTCTGATTTGCTTTATTTGGTTCATGATACATATTAATCTAATACTACACTGAAAATTAAAATACATCCTACACACATATAATGGAGAACATGTGTCAGGTTACCTTATTTACCTTATTATTATTAATTACCTTATTACTTTTATTTATTTAGCTCATATTAAACATGCATGCATCTATCCATCCTCTACGGCTTTTCTGGGTCCAGGTCTGAGGTCAGCAGTCTGAGCAGGCATGCCCAGACCTCCTACTCTCCAGCCTCCTCCTCCAGCACCTCCGGGGGGATACCGAGTCATTCCCAGGCCCCGGGGTCTCCTGGTTGGACATGCCCAACACAACCTCCCCTGGGAGGTGTCCAGATGGCATCCTCCATAAACGCCCAAACCTCCTCAGCTGGCTCCTTTCGATGCGGAGGAACAGCGGCCTCTCTAAGCCTGAAGAGGAAGCTCATTTCCACTGTTTATATGCACAATCTCGATCTTTCATTACTACCCAGAGCATAGGTGAAAGTAGGAACAAGCAGTAAATCCCTAAAACGTTCCCCTGTGACAAATAAAACAATTTACTTTTCATTTTGACTCCTACTAAACTATTACAACTTCCTGTCTGAAGAGTTCATTAAATTTAAATTTGCAGATGACACCAAGGTGGGTGGTGTAGCAGATACTGAACTAGCGGCTCAGCAGCTACAGCGGGATCTTAA
>JAABNX020000151.1:18343007-18366899 GCA_015163995.2 Mormyrus lacerda | reverse complement strand
AAGACAATTTTAGCATTAAGTAATTTCTCATAGCTTTGTCAGCAGATGAAGAATTCCAGAGAGAAAAATAACTATTGTTTGGCTTCTGAATGAACCTTTATAATTGGTCAAGCCAGGCCCTTCTACAGTTCATGTACTTTATGGTTTTCTATTGCAAGCCTTGAGGGTTAGTCTTGGTCAAGGACTGTAGTGATATAATGGGAGTGTGTGGCAATGAAACAACCACGACTCTGTTTAGCATAGCAGGACCTGAGGGAACAGCACGTAAACCTTACGCCTTTTTCTGAAGCACCACCTCACTTTCTGAACGGGAGCCAGGCACACTTGCATGTAGCTTTAAAGGCCAACCAGGTGACAAGCTCTGCAGCGTGAGCCAACAGTGGGTCGCCGGGAGCCGACGGACATGGTGAGGCTTTTTACAAGGACAAGGCTCTATCTCTATCGTTGACTTCTCAGCTTACCGGGCCAAGAGGGGTTTAGGCTCTCTGCAATCCAACCAGTCAAATGGGTTAGCACAGTGATAGCCTGTGGTCGGAGTTGAAGAAAATCTAATGGACAGAGGCATTCGGGCATCTGCTGACTCCTGTGCAGAACAAGCGGCTTCCTGTGAACATGTGACACGTCTGCCTAGTCAGTCAAGTGTGGCTATAACGAGGACTCTTTCGGAAGCGGCGGTGTCAGCCGGATTCGATTTTGATCCCTCGAGGTGCCGTGTCGCTTCCTGATTCCCGTCTTGTTTTCCCCCGGCTCAAAACAGTGTCGTTTGTCACTTTTGTCGAAAGCACACGGTGTCCTGTGTTTCGACTCCTCCCCCTTCCTTTTTAAGAGAGCTTATTGCGTTGCTATGACAGTCTGTAACATCAAACCTTTTAGAAGTCACTGTTTACCATGTATCTGGCTAACATTGTACAAGGTTGATTGTCTTTAAGGACTAAGTAACCATTGTGAAGTGCATTTGATAGTGCATAGTGTGCTGTGGGTTTTGATACTTCATATTTTCATATTACTGATGTTACGAAGTGCTTGTCAGAATAAAGTACCTCACAAAATCTGACTTCGATGGTAAAAATAATATTGACCCATCTCTCCATCTGCCTGTGAAAACAAAAGCCCCGGAGCCAAGGATGTTCTCGGTGGCTCAGTGGGCTACCTCTCTGTGCCTGTGATCAGAAGGTCGCTAGTTTTGTGCCAGATCTTGGCAGAATAGTCAAGTCTGTGGGTCCTTGAGCAAAGCCCTCAACCCCCAACTCCATGGGTGCTGCTATGGGTGGCCGCCCATTGCTGCCAAGCTTGTTCTCACCTATGTGTGTGTCATAGAGAGCAAGGTGGGGCAGGCAAAAGAGAATTTCCCCAATACAATACCATCATGCTGTCTGAACAGAAACCCTATGCTGAGGTTTGAAAAAAAGGGTGAGACAGACGGATCAACTTTGTCACATGACAAAAAAGAAAAAATTCTGACAGGGATCTTATTGAATCTATGGTTTTACTGACTTTTTGAAGATCTCACAAATCAGGTTAAAATTGACAGATGTATAAAACATCTTTTTAATGCCTACATAAGTTGTCTTGTTGATGGCTGTTCTATTAGCCTGTATAGATGTTTTCCTAAGATCATCTGCATTTCACTGATACAGCTAACAGCGATAAAACTAGCCATGCGTGATTACGTCGAGGCATGTGCACGCAATCATGGACGAGCAGTGGTTATGGTGAGGCGTATGTGTTTGTGTCTGTGTGTGATCTTGGCCAGGCAGTGGTTATGGTAAGGTATGTTTGTGTGTGTGTTTGTGTGTGACCATGGTCAGGCAGTGGTTATGGTAAGGCATGTTTTGTGTGTGTGTGTGTGTGTTTGTGTGTGACCATGGTCAGGCAGTGGTTATTGTGAGGTGTGCGTGTGTGCGTGTGACCATGGCTGGGCAGTGGCCAGCTCTGCTCTGCCACCATGACCATAATCTTAGTGCTTTAGAGGGTGGTGGAGCTTGTGTTCCAGCCTGCTCTACTTTCTGGCCGTTTGTCATGCATTCTGTGGCACTGGCCTGTATCTCAGCCTTGAGGAGAGCACAGGAGACAGAGTAAGGGGACAGAGCAGACAAGGGGGTGATTAATTACCATGACCGCCTGAGCAGACGGACAGCCCTGTGAAAAACCGAGAAACTCAACTTTGTCCACTCATGTGATCATTTGGTGCTCCATTTACCTTGCGCAACCTGACTGCATGACAACATAACCTCTGAACAGAACCCGGACAGCAACAGAACCTTAAGATCCAGCGCTGGGGCTCTTTTTGTCTGAAAATAGCAGCATGTCCTGCTTCATGTGATTTTTACCAAACATATCTGCAATAGCCATCCTGGGATTTCTGAGAGTGAACGATCATGTCTTAGACTGGGATCACTTTCGATCCAAAACAGAGATCCTCTGCCCTGAGGCACTGTTTATTAGAATAGCCACCATTGTGTCAGTCCAGCATCACCAGTTGTTTCCAGAACTGAGCTTTGGTGGAACAGCAAACTGTCCCCATTTCTGTATTTTTCTGTGTTTCCGCTGCTGTCACCCCAGGGAGAATGGGCTCACTTTTCAGCTGAGCACAGGAAGGAGCAATGAACCTGCACAGCCCCCTTTGCCGACCTGCAGTCTAATAATGTGATCCAGTGGAAAGAAATTACACAATGTCTTCCTTGACAGGTCAGCATTTCTCTGCTGCCAGGAATCCTGTGTGACAGCCACAGCGGGCTGTTTATGGACTTTTGCCCTCAAAGCAATTACCTACTTGGACATTTTAGAATGTAAGAATATAACATCACCTTCAAACTTATTTAAGCCCTTAAAGAAATGCAAAAACTTCTAAAAACAAGTAATGCAAGTACTTAGCTACATTAATATTTTCCAACATGGAATACATTAAAATTGATTTTACTTAAGAAATAACTAAAGTAGCAAGTTAACAAGAGGTACACATATCAACAATCAGAGTTGGGTAATTCAGGTCCAGAGAGTAATATTACAGACCAAGATTTTGTTTCAACCAACCATGAAGAGTCACAGTCACAGAGTATTCAACTGGTTGGTTGAAACAAAATCCCTCTGGACATGAATTACCCAACTCTGTCACCAATAAGTATATTTCAGTAACATTTGGTAGTGTTTGAAGTTGGTAAGTAGATGCCAATGGATCTTGCACCCATCCTCCCTACTGGAGCTTTCCTTCAATGCTTTCCCAGTCTGACCTTTAAGAATATGGATCTTGTGGTTAGCTAACAAGTCAGAACTATATAGGGTAATTAATCAAATATTAATTCCAATTGTGATTTTGGTTTCCAGCAATTATCAAAACAAAATAACTAAGATAAGACAATTATTGTGCCGGTTTTGTTTTGCAATGATGCTCCCTTTTTGTCTAGTGTTATAAATCCAGCCACCGATTTCCAGCCCCTTTTTATTTATTTCTCAGTTGAATTATATTTAGAGTCCGATGAAATCCACTGTTAAAAAGACAGGTGTTTCCGAGGTCAATGAGTAATTGTATTAAATAATCATCTCAATGACTAAAATAATCGTAATTATGATGTTTGCCATAATCAAGCACATCTAGTCCAGTGCAACACATATAGCACAGTGGGTTAGACTGCCAACTGTGTTCAGAGGGTTCCTGGATGAAATCCCCAGCTCATGTCACTGTAGTGCTCTCCTTGTTTTAGTGGTGCCTGCCCCTGCCCATGATGGGAAATTAGGGCTTGGTTCACGTATAGGGAGAGCAGTGTGCCGTTTCTGGTTAAGTGCCTGTGGTCAAGCCTGGTTGCTTGCTTGCCTGAGTAGTCACATGTCTTCTGGGCCTTTAACCCTCCAGGACCCCCTGGCTTTGTTCTCAAATATATATGTTTGTATGTCTCCAATGAGAGACGATGGGTTATCTGAGAAGCGCTCCCATGTATTTGTGCAAATATCAAATAAAGCATTTCATTCAGTCAATTTTTTGCTTGCTCTTATTAAAGTTTATTTTTCTATGAGTGTAGGCGTTTAGAGCATCTGGTGTGCAAACTGAGATCTGTTCCAGTGGTCTTTAAAAGTATTTAAGGTCATTTTCATTTTAATTTAAAAATTGAATGAGGTCAGCACCCTTTTGTTTCCTTTCCATTGTTTCCTTCTCGAGTTGGTGCCGAATGACAAATGGATTGACATGCATGCTGCCAAATTTTTATGCTCCGGTGAAACAGGAAGCCGGGGAAGGAAACAATATCATTCTCTGAAACTGAGATGAACACAGAGTGCCCAAGCAGGATAGAGTTAGCGCACTATTATTTGTGGTACCATTTCACAACTATGTTGGCTATTAAAAAGAACAGAAAAGGTAACTTGTTGCCTGTTTTACCAAACTGTGTATTTATCCTTATTAGGAATGTTTCTGGACCTAAGACAGGGTGCGGGCGGGGCAGCTGTGAAATCTAAACCCAGGAAGCAGATGATTGGTTAGCAGATAATCTACTGTATATGTCTCTGATTGGATGTTTAGAAAATTCTTGCCTAAACTATGGATTGAAAATTATATGAATGTAGTAATCAAGTTAAGTGCTAAAGGAGCTCTTGGGTTGGGGGGGGGGCAGTGTGTGGCAGAACATGTTGGGCCTCTGTGTGTGTGATCGGAATGTCGCCGGTTCATAATATCATGCTTGGCAAGATCCTTATCCCCTTAGAAAAAGCTCTGGGGGGGCTGAGTGAATTTCACTTTCACCTCTACATGTGTGTCTCACTGGAGAGCAAAGTGGGATAGGTGAAAACATACACTTTCAAATATACTTGTACAAATGTAAAATACAGTCTGAATTTTCATTTAATTTTAATGGCCCAAAGTGGAAACAACACACAACACATTAAGATGGAAGTGGTAGTTTTTGTTTCCAGAAACAATCTGATAAATCCTGTTGTGTCCGAAGACGAGTCATGTCTCTTGGCGAGAGAGGTGAGGACTCTGGGGAGCCAGCTGAGAATGATGGTGTTCTTTATGGTGCCATCTCTCAGCTATTCTGGCTGTTAGTGCTGCGAGAAGGAGGATCTAAGCTCACTGATAATGGAGTTTCCAGCAGGGTTTCAGGTAGTGTAAGGGGCATCAAAAGCCATCTCTCTTTCCATACTTTCCCTACCGTATGTTATTTTCAGGTCAAGTCCTGTCAAGTCAAGTGAACTTAACTGTTGTATCATCTCTATGCGTCTATACTGTGGCATGTGGAAATGTTCCCCTATGACTATGGTACAACATACAGATAGCAAGTGACAATATTTTGCAATAATTTTATGGTATTTTCACAATATTTTTAAAACATGAAAAAATAAGATAATGAAAGACAAGGGGGACTGGACTAATACTAAAACACATTTTTACAGGAACGTAGAAACTGCTTTGGTTCATAACCTTCTGATTCATTATTATAGGGCTCTTAATCAGCTTTTATGGCCTTCACGAGTTGACCTTCCATACATCAGCCTCTTCTGTTCTGCATACTTTCCATGCTTGTGATGTACAGTAGTCCATCATAGCAGTATGGGCATGTTTTCAGGTGGACGTTTTCAGGTCATTCCATTTAATGTGCTCCCATCTGGCTAATGAGTTGTGTGTCAGTTGGTGCAGTGACGCAGACAGTTGGATCTATAAACAACATGAAACGGCCTGTGGGCATGTATCGCAGATGGCAGCTAATTGGCGGCACCAGAGAGAAGAATTGTACAAGAGCAAGGCAGGATTGATCAGTGGTCATTATTTCTTCTGTTCACTTGAGGTCATTGCCGTCTTGAGGGAAGTCATGTGATCTGTGGATCGTTGGTAGCTATAGGGCGTCACGCCACACGTATTTTGATGCTGGCCGCTGGGGGCAGGAACACCTTGATAATAAAATTAATAATTCAGTCATTCAGCCAGTGTGCGGTCAGGTGCCCCCGCTTATCACAAAAACCTGGAAATGGCAGTATATCACAGCCGCGATCCCCGATTCCTCATCAATAATGTATGCTTTACGGTGGGAAAGCCACCGTGGTCTCAAGCACCGTCCACCACACTCAGAGGATTATGGAAGTTTAATAATTCCTGTGAGGAAAAGGAAAATAAGAATTCTATTGTCTCCGTGTATATTCGCAACAAACCTCGATGGGTTACTTGTAATTAATGCCGTTCAGATAATATTCCATGCTGCATGCACTCGTGTCAGCAGAAAATATTGATTGAGAGCTCTGCCCCTGGTGGCACAGACGCCTTGGCAGTGGCTGCATGCCATTATCTATATATTTTCTGCATAATTCACTCGTGTATCAAATCCCTTGACTGAGGGACAGTGTTTTGCACGTTCTGGTGTTAACAGTGATCCTCAAGTGATTTCCCTCTTTTTTCTTGAAAATATGTGTCTGTTGAACATCTGTTTTCCATCTATCCATCCATCCATACATAAAATGTCCATAATTGCTTTTCCAGATCAAAATCACAGGGAGCCCAGAGTGCAGAAGATGTAAGACATGGGGACACTTTTGACAGAATGCTAGTTCCTCGCAGTCAACAAATGGCTATATAGCGCATAAAAGTTCCAGATATCATGCTGCATGCGTTGTGTAACTCTCACCCAGAGCTAAGACGTGAGGGAAGCTTTGACTCTTTTTACCACAAAGCAGAGCAAGCAGAACAGTTCAACCTTTTCGGCCCTATTCTGAAAGAATGTGTGAGCTTGAGAGTGTCTGAGCCCCGTCCTCGCAGAGCATGTGTGTCCATGAAAGCAGTAAGCGGTTATTTTTATATCTCTTTACAGAGTTCCTGCCTGAAGAGGGTGGGACACTGGAAAATAAGCTCTGCTTGGAGTGTCCATTAATTTTTTATTCTAGCCACCTGTCAGCACAGAGGGTAGTCATCTGACCCTCCTCCCACCCGCCCAAACGGATCCGACATCACACAAGGCAGAAATGCTTCGATTTTTCTTCCCCTTTTCCCAAAATATAACATCCTACCATTTAAATGCACGGCAAGACGGACAGGCAGAGTGCGGAGGGGGCGTCGCTCAAGCCCAGCTGTAATTCAGAGGGAATTACTGGATCCTGGCGTGGGTATGTAGCGCGTGTGTATACTGATTACTTGTGTACTCACTGGCTGCGCGTGTGTGTCTATGGAAAAGACAGGCGACCTTTGCAGCCAAGTACCGAGTTACGGCATCAGCATAGTCGCGCGTTCTCTGCTCATGCCCCGCGCACATGACCGGGAAAGCTGACGTGGTCGGAAACGGCGTTGCAGGTGAGGTGGGAGGCGGAGGAGCAGCCTGATCGATGGAAAGGGGATGAATAAATGATGGTGGGCCAAGAGGCACAGTCGCTCATTGTCAGCTTCTGAAAAGGGGATTTACAAGAGGGGAACACGGCTGGGATGGACTGGGGGGGTCTTACAGAGGGCGTGAGCACACAGTGCCTCTTGTGGTCTAAAAGTCAGACCTCCCTTTCCTTCACTGCCTGCTTGGGAATTTTACTTGCACAAAAATCTGAGGGCAGAATGAAATTGATTAGTTCTGAGAGATAACTGATTGGTTGGTTCTCCCTCCCCTAGTTGCTTGGGCCCACCTCCTCTACAATGTGATTGGTTATCTCTCAAAAAAAAATCATTTTTCATTCTGCCCTCAGAACCTTTTTGTCTAAGTAAAACTCCCACAAGCTAAAATGCAGTTTAAATCTATCCAGTATAATGTGCCTCCCATTGATTTTCCTCTCGTTTCCATTCTGATTCTGCACGTGGAGCAGAAGGCTACATCACTGTGCAAATGTTGTCATGGAATTCCTGCCATCCTCCAGAGAATACAGCTCAAATGAGTCTGCTTTTTTATCATTATTTATTCCTTAAAAGCACTTCACTGCAATGTTGGTGTTCGATATAAATGTAGTGCAGGATCTTCTCTGCACAACACGGCGGCAGGACGACTGAGATCCTGATAGACCAAAACTTTGTTCTGGCTTCTGGTCGTCAAGATCAAATAAAAGCAGTTCACCCTGCAACAAAAAAAATCTTAAAAAAGAAGAGACATATATTATTTATAGAAATATGATAATACATTTAAAGGAAAGCATTTTTATAGATTGAGCATTGCTACAGCGGAATATCTTGTATGGCTTGCTTCAGACTCAGGGAAGCTCTGCCTGCTACTCCAGCAGCATTATTTCTAGCACGTTCTGCTAGCCACTCTTTTCATTTGTTTAGCCTAGTTTTTTTTAACAGTGCTGAAAATCTAGACACACCCCAGTAGCATTATTTCTGATGCACTGTACTTCCTGTAAACATTTAAATACTGACTTAGGTGGTTAGGCGGTGGGTCCCTGTTTGTCATAACAGGCTGCGAGTCTCCGTATGATGCTAATGAGATGTTTAGCATTCACTTTTATTTTGCAGATGCTTTTGTTTAAAGCGATGTACAAATGAGGCCAATAGCACATCACAAACGTATGTGCTATCGAGGAGTCGATGTAAGCAGAGGTGCAACTAGGCTGAGCTTCCAATGAATCTCCAGTGACAAGTTTAAGCAATATGGGAGCAGGAGTTACGCAACATCTTCCAACAAAGTAAGAACCTAATAGAGAGATAGAGACAGAATCACAAACACTTTATTAGTCCCTTAGAGGGAAATTGTCTTGTTACAGCAACATTAACAACAATATGTAACATCACATACAAATATGCTATATACAGGTATGTTTATATAAAAAACGACTTTTCAGTAATTAAGTGCTACATTAAGCACATTCATGGTAAGTAAGGAGGCATCATGTTAGTAGAGGCATTCCTGGAACAGATGGGTTTTGCGGTGTGTGTTGTTTTCCCAGCTCACTTATCACCCTGCTGTTACTCAAATTGTGTGATAACCATCGCTGCCATCCTGGGTTTTTGGAATCCCTGACAGGCATTTCCTCACCCTCTTGGCGTAGCATCAGCAGCGGGTGACATTTGAAACCGGGTTGCTGGAGCAATATAAAAGCCTTTGTTTGTGTGACATTAACACTAGAAAGGATGGGAAAATACAGTCGTTTAGAATACCACTGAGTGCTTGTATGGTAAGCGCTGCAGGTTACATCTGTGATCAAAGCAGTTACTTTAAAAAAAAAAATGACAACAGGATTTTGTCAGTGAAGGGGTAGATGGTCACCAACTGCTCGACGCACAACGAAAGCTCAGGTACCATACTGTAGGCTAACTCAACCTGTTTGTGGTTTGATCTAATCGGAAGGAAGCATAATCAATCACCAGCCTAACTGGGAAGGACTTTAGGTATTAGCAATCCAGTTGCAAGATGACTCAGCAGTTCAGTTTGGAGAGTCCTAACCAATCTGTAATCCAATCAGGAATTTCAAAAGTGAACTGGAGAGCTGCAGAAATGTGATTGACCTTGGGAATCTCCTCTGTCTTCCTCAATGCATGTGTGATTTAATTATCAGTAGATGCTGTGGTGGGGAAAATTGCACAAATAGCTGGCTAAAGATACAGCAAGCACAACGGTCTAAAAAAGACAGGCGAGAATAGCTCTTTCCCTGACCCACAAATGAGAGGCGTGCCGTTCCAGATACTTGGGGGAGTTGGATTAGTCAGCTATAAATATTATAAATTGATTGTGTCATGCATAAGACAACAGAAACACACAAGCAAGGCATGAAGCACCTAACCTTTCAGTCATGCTGTCAGCATGTCACATTCTTACTAAGGTCCAATACACTGACTGCTCAAAGTCAGTATGCATACAGAAACCATTTCAGGTAGTTGAATACGTTTTTAGCAATCAATCTTTTAGCTGCCATGTTAATTTTTTGTCATTTTAATTATGCCTGAAAATAGAGTAACCATACAGAACAGAGTAACCATAAAAAATAGTTTAAAACTGATTAGAAATGATATATTACTGAAATATATAGACATACATATTGGGGCAGCATAGTGGTTAGTGCTGGTGCCTAACCCCTCTAGGTCCAGGGTTCGAGTGTCTACCCTGGCTTCATGCATGTGGAGTTTCTGTATTCTTCTGTCTTGTTGTGGGGTTTCCTCTGTGTTCCTCAGATGTCACATGTGTGTGCACACACTTATCAAACATCAATCATGAGTCACACTCTTCCCTTTCTGTGGTTTATAAGTTTCATTCTTTCATGTTACTTTCTCTTAGTGTGAGCTGCAGAGTCAAGACATTAGTTTTCTGCTGCAATTTGACCCAAAACACATAAAGCTTTGGTTCTGTCGGCTGGCTAATAAGCTACGTTTCCGCCGCCTCTTGTTGCTTTTACTGTTGGCTGGTTCCTTTCTGTGAAATCCAGTGTGTAGCTTTCGAGGCGTTGATGGTTCGCTTGATAAGGCCTCCAGTTTGTGAAACTGATATTGGAGGAAGTGCTAATTCTTCAAGCGTTTATTCCCCACATGCTGGGTATACAGTCAAAAGAAAACTTGCAGTGAAATGCAAGGTGATCAACTCCAACACAATAATAAAAAAATAATAACAAAGTGAAAGCAGTAGGACATAAATGTAATAATATAATAAATACAGTAGAACGTAAGTTCTTAATCCATTTCAGAGGCTGTTCGAGAAATTATTTTGTTGAAAACTAAATACATTTTCCCATAAAAATAATGTAAATTGGATTAATCAACAAAATGAGAGAATATGCACTGCACAGTTTGGTGGGTATGCTCACTAAGCGAGCGTTAACGGACTCCTATGCATGCATTCTCTCTGCTGTTACGTGTAAGAAGTCTTTAGGGCTGATTGGTCGAGAACCATAAAGATAACCGAGACATTTTTTTCACGGAGCAATATATTCGAGAAACGAATTGTACACCATGTGAGACGTTCAGGAACCGAGATTCCACCGTATTTAATAAATAAGGAACAGAAAGTTACACTGAAAAAACGGCCAGAGGTGCAACACAGTTCAAATAAAGTGCGTTATGCATAAATATGGAGTGAATGGTAAATTATAACTGTCAATTAAGTATTTAGTAAGCTGATGGCTTGAGGGTAAAAGCTGCTTTGGAGCCTCTCATTTCTCGCTGAGAAACAGCAGAAGCACTTACCAGACCTCAGCCTGGTGAAGAGGTGGTGCTTTGGGTGGGTTGTAAGTGTTAATGTTCACTCCTCCAAGGGTAGCATGGGTGCCATGCATTGATAGTGACACCTACAGTACCATGGAATTAATTGACTATTCCAAATTTGGGGGAAATGGTGTAAAACATACGGCAAGTATTACTGTGTACAGCGGAGCACTAAGGTAAAGCTCCTTGCCTGTTACATGCTATGTTGTGGCAAAATAGTTCACTCTATTTTCATTTACTTTGCTGCAGACAGGACAGTGAAGTGTGTCCTCTGATGAAATTCATTATATAGCTTTTCTGTAATACTACTTTCATTTGTTACTGGGCATTTATTGGAAGCTCAGCCCAGCTGCACTTATGTCTAAGTGACGCCTTGACAGCTGTATGTTTGTATTATTTTATTCTCTCATTTTTATGTCACTTTGGGCAAAATGATCTGCTACATAAATAGATAACAGTGTAAAGTAGTTATGTGTTTCGTTGTGTTTCCCTGTCTATGAACGGCCTGACATATCTTCATCTATATGTGTGCAGTAGGCGCTTGGTGGTTGGCCAGCAGGGAGATGTTCCATGGGAGGCTAGTCTCTGCTGAAGTTACAAGCCTAAAGAGTGATGATCTCTGAGGAAAAGGCCTCCTTCATGGCCCAGAAGATGTCCTCACCATCCCGCAGCAACAGCAGTGGCTCTTCCAAGCATGACAGCCGGCAGGTAAGACCGACAACCCGAGATGCAATGCCCTCCGATGGGCTGGTGACGTCATGCATCCTGCAGCTTTCAGGAAGTATGTGAAATATTACACATGAACTCCATCTTCTCCCAGATAATGTTGTTTCCTCAGCATACTCTATACGATCTGAACCCACAGATCCATTACATCAGACTGATGGTATTATTGATATATTAATAGTCAGGGGTGCTGTAAGGGGGGAAAGTTAGGACAATTCCAAGGGCCCCTGAGTGAGAGGGGTCCAAAAAATTGTAACATAATTGAATTGATCTGGGTTGGGGGGCCAATATGATATGCTTTTATGGGGTCCAAAATCGCTAGTGGTTCCCCTGTTAATAGTATTATTAATTACTTTAATTGTATTAATAATGATTAAAATAAAAAGTGCACCCAGAATCCATCTTCCATCCTTCTAAAGGTTATGTGTGTTTGGTGGGGGGGGGGGGGGCATCATCTGGAAAAAGGTTGGGGTACTACCCGGCTGCGACACCAATCTCAGGAGAATTTAGAGACACGCAGTGACACGTTGCATGTCTTTGGACGGTGGGAAGAAACCAGTGAACCCAGAGGAACTGCACAGTGCTCGGGGAGAACATGTATACTCCACGCATAGAGGTGAGGCAGGATTCAAACCCCTAACTTGGGACATGTAAGGAAACAGCCAAGTCACCAGATTACCCAAATAAAAGGGAAAATTGTTGAAACTTTAAGATTTAATCCTCAAAGGGCAAGCACTGAAAACTATTCTCAAAAGGACAAAATGCCAGTGAATCATGTCAGTGTTATAATTCCCCTATTTATTTTAGATTGGTAGCATTTCAGTGATAAATAGTGTTAAATAGACATAAAAGGTCTGGATGTCACTTTAAAGGGACATCACAGTGTCACATTAAAAGGGAGGGATGGCTTTTGCTCTGGCAAAGAGCATCATTTATTTCCAGTGCCCATGGTGAAATGACCCTGTAAAGGGTAAGTGACCTTATACTGGATAAGTGATACTGGGTACTTGTACTGTGTTAGTGACTCTGAACAGTGTAAGTGACTGGGTATGTGGTTGGTAGAGAGATAGATGGTGGGTAGATAATGATTAGAGCAGCAGTTAAGGGCACATCCAGTTATGTGTTGCATATTTAGATCTATTTTTTTCACAAGTAGGAAACTCTTTTTCAGAGGGTCTCTTCAGGGCATCTGTAGTTGGTGTACACTTTGTACCCACAGAAACCCATACAGATGTGTGGAAAAGAACAGAGAACTGACATGAACCTGGGGGTACTAAGCAAACACACTGCTTAATAATAATTATTATATTATGTGTTAGTTTAAATGCATAGTGTGGGTTAGTGTTTATTGCTTACAGTCTGCTATCGGTTTCCATTTAAAAACAGAGCTGTCTTGCTGAGTGTAATATCGATCCAGGTCCATGAATCTGTTGCTGCCAGTTCGATTGTACAGGCCTATGGAGTTGGACATTTTAAATAACAATGTTTTCTGGCCCTGCTTAAGGCCAGGGCTGCCATGTCGGAATAGCCTGGAGACGAGCTGGCACCTTGTGAAACCAAGTGTTTTGATTGGTGTTTTCTCTGGATCACAGCTGCATACACTATTCTGACTCCCAGCACAAACAGACACGCCAACACTGCTCCTTATAATCTGTGGCTCTCTTCACTCTTCACCAGAGATTATAGGCTCATAAATGTTGCATTAATCCCAGTGAATTTGTAACAACATGGCGCTACACAATTTTTCATGTTATATTTTGCCATGGGATGTTTTTAAACAGCAGGAGCTTGGACGTTTAAAGCCTGAAATCAAATCAGATATTAAACAAACCAAAAGGTTCCTAAATCTCAGAAGCAGCATGTTTTTGAGTGCTAGAGTTAGCATTAAAAATAAATGTATTGAAATACTGTATAAACGTATTTCCCAGAAGAATTAATCAGCTTCTCTGTTACAAAATACAAGTTGGTTGCCTGGTTGAACGTGTAACTTTGTGTGGTGTAGTTGTGTACATAACAGCGGTGAGGAAATCTCAGGAGAGATGATGACCTCACAGTAGTCTTGCTGACCTGAATACTGCTGGAGACTGTGAGGCTGTAATATCATCATCGGGTTGTGTCATAAAGCTTATTACTCTGAGATGGAAAGTTTTTCATCATAATGCCTGTTAAAGGCAACATAGATATTTAAATTCTATATCAACTCTCGGGGCATAAGTGCAATGGCATAAAGGAAACAATTGTCACCTTCTAGTAATAATTGTCACAAGTGTGGTCTTTGAGCAATGTCCGTAACCCTTGTAGACAAAATGTCATCTGTAGATTGGACAGCTTTCCACGTATGTGTGATTTACCCGTGGTATGTGGGCAGAGCTGAGAGAGCGTCGTGTGAGCCTGTGTCTCTCATTTCAGATGGCCTCCAGGTACCGATAGTTATTTTGGGTACTTTCTCATCCCCGGCAGGCAGGCTCTTTGTCCCAGTTTCTCCAAGGGGAAACAGAAACAAGAAAGACAATCATGCTTGTGCCCATTGAGAAATGGGCCAAACCGAGCATCTCAGAGGGTGTTTGAGACAGAGTCATATATAGTAGATATAGCCATGTTACACATAGCCTCCACTGTTAGTCATAATTCATTGATAATACGATGGTTACACCTATCGATTTTATTAGGCCTTCTGTAAACAGAGCCAGTACACTAGATGTTACACATAGGATATGCTCTACTTTCAGACTAGAGGACACGGAATTGGAATTTTAATTATATGAAGTAGAACTTCCATTCCTCAAAATGCAAAAAAGGGAAGAAGGAAATTTGATGAGATGTGGGAAGGACAGGGCAATGACAATTTATTCTGTGTGTGACACGAGATGAGATCGGATCTGACTGCCTACCCGTGGCCCAGGTCAACTCTCTCCGAAGAGGACTTGGGACTACAGTGAAAGAACATGGGGGATGGAAGAACTGAGAGCCAAATGTCACGGCATTCACGAAAAATCATTTGCCAGATAAATTAATGTAGTCAGGGGTGCTGTTAGGCCTATTTTAGGGGGGCTTAAGTATTCCTTAATGTTATTTAATGTTTTTAAACTACATTTTTTTAGCCCCTCCCCCAAATAAATGTGCATTTATTCTTAAATCATGAATAGTTAGCCATCAGCCACCCCCCCCCGTAAAGCCCCTTTATCCATTCATCTCACAATACACCCCTGAATGTAGCTACATAAGAACACAACTCCCCAACTGTTGTATATGCAAGAAAAAGGCAGTAAAGTATACCAGAAGCAGCTATGATATCTGCATGAAGAGTAGCATCTAGATTACGCAAAAAACGAGAACAAGACCTTCTAGAATCTAACTTCAAAGTTGATCCAATGTAAGTACCATTAGGACAAAAAGTGTCTTTAGAAAGCTTTAATGTTAGCAGAAACAGGGATTGGGTTATACATGTAATCCATTTTATGCTAAATACTCTGTGACTGTGAAAGAAAAATCTTGGCCTGGATTTTTACTCTCTAGACCTGAAATTTCCACCTCTTGTGTGTAGGACAGCTGGGAGATCATAGACGGACAACGGGGGGAAACCAGTAATGGCCAGGAGCCTCTCAGACAGGAAGGTTACCTACTGAAGAAGAGGAAGTGGCCGTTGAAGGGCTGGCACAAGGTAAGTATCCACCTTGATATTGACAACAGGGGATCATTACTGTTCCTTCGCAGGGAAACAAATTCTCCCAGAATATGGCCAGCTTCTGCTTAGAGATGGACATAGAAAGGATTTTCATAATATTTAAGCTGACTAGACTCTTAGAAATGCAATAATTGTGTGCATATATTTGTTCCTGTATTTGTGCTTCCAAGACAGTTTTCCAAGACATAGTTTAGGACTGACTTGTCCACAGCTGAGTAATGTGTCTTCTGTATTCTGTCTTCACAAAGCCTGACTTCCACTAATCTCCAATCGGGCAAATTACTGATGTATTGTATGAAGTGTTTGATTTAAGTGAATTGAATGAGGTGATGGCACGAACCTTTCTGAACTTCAACTGTGTGTCTCTATTATCCTGCTCTGGAAGTTCTTCCTCATAAACAGATTTTCTGTCAGCTGAGAGGCAGAGAGTGAGGAAGCAGTCATTAGAACCAAATTTACCACATACACTGAAACATGAGAATACAAGCTTCTTCCTCCACCGCCAGATGTTTCGGTTGGTTTCTTGAGAATGATGTTCACTCCCCTTCCTTATCTCTACAGAGGTACTTCTTACTCGACAAGGGAATCTTGAAGTATGCCAAGTCTGGAGCTGATGTGAGTGCACGGAAACCTCTATCAGTTCCATCGCTGCTATGCATAGCCTATGCTCAAAACCTGTGGTCCTTCCCTAAAAGACTGTTACAGCATGGTAGATTTTTCATGTCAAAATGACCTGTTGTTTTCTCAGTGTGCGGTATAATGAATGGTGATTCCGTAACTCCTCTGTGTCCTGGTGTCTGTGTCATTAACTGCAACAGCAGTAAACTGTTGCATGTGTTACAACATAACATAGGTTATGAAATGAGTGTCTAGAAGTATTTCTCCTTACAGACTAAGTTGTTTTGTAATTCAGTTCTTTTTTCACCTCACTGAATACCTCATTGACATGTAAAGTCTTAACCACATTACTGCATGTAATGTGCAGGAAAAATGGGAGTTAGGTGTAACTTTTATTCTTCCTAGATAGAGAAAGGTAAGCTTCATGGCTGCATTGATGTGGGTCACTCGGTCATGGCCATCAAGAAGAACGGAAAATGCATTGACTTGGATGCAGAGGACAACATCTACCACCTCAAGGTAAGCCAATGAAGATCTTTTCAAAAGCACTGTACTGGAGCCAGTGGGCCATATCAAAACAGAAGCCTGCCCAATACTGGAAGTGGGCTTTACTGTAGCATGCCTGTACTCTTGTTGGGTAGATTGTCAAGCTGCTTCCTACGTCTGCCCACAGATTAACTCCCAGGAGGTGTTTGATGAATGGGTCTCTAAGCTGCGAGATCACCGGCTGTACAGGCAGAATGCGATGGCCATATTTCCCCATGACAAGCCTCTGTTCTACCCCCACTTTGCTCCCGCGTCCCCAAACTTTTCGGAGAAGGCTTCCATGAGAAAGGTAGCAAAGGCAGCTGTTACTCTGCAAAACAAACCTTTGGTACTATATTGAAAATTACAAACACTATAAAAAATTATAATTCAGTTAAATCAATGTTATGCAATAGAATGGGTCGGGGGAGTTTCTAGCTTTTTGAAAAGATCAGGAGTCAAGTTTACCTGTGGCTTTGTGTTTTTAAGGAAGACTGGCTTTGGGGGTTAAAAACTCGGGGCTATAGCCCTGAGTGATCAGAACTAATGATGCTCCTGGAGTGAATTAATCCTAAAACGTTTCATTCCTAGTACAATAAACTCTCAATTTACATAAAACTGACTTGAATAGATCTGGATACACAGAGTTTCTGATATCCGAGATACACAGAGTTTATGGAAGCGCTAACTACTGGTTAAGTAGTATAGTAGTATAGTTAAGTAAATTTGCACTTTATGTTTTTATTTACTTAATGCAGCAATCAGCCATACCATTAAAACCATTGATAGGTGAAATGAATAACAATGATGATCTTGTTACAGTGGCACCTGTTAAGGGTGCCATTATATAAATAGCAAGCAGACAGTTCTTCAAGTGGATGTGCTGGAAGCAGGGAAAATGGGCAAGCGAAAGGGTCTGAGTGAGTCTGACATGGGTCAGCTTGTGATGACTAGACGACTGGGTCAGAGCATCTCCAAAAAGGAGGTCTTGGGGACTGTTCCCGGTATGCAGTGTTCAGTACCTACCAAAAGTGGTCATCCTACCAAGGAAGGCCAGCCGGTGAACTGGCAACTGGCTCATTGATGTGCGTGAGGAGCAGAGGCTAGCCCATCTGATCCAATCCCACAGCTACTATAGCACAAATTTCTGAAAAAGTTAATGCTGGCTATGATAGAAAGGTCAGAGCACAGAATTCATTGCAGCTTGCTGCGTATGGGACTGTGTAGCTGCAGACCGGTCAGGGTGCACATGCTGACCCCTGTCCACTGCCGAAAGCACCTACAATGGGCATATGAACATCAGAACTGGACCATGAAGCAATGGAAGAAGCTGGCCTGGTCTGATGAGTCACGCTTTCTGTTACATCATGTGGACCGCTGGGTATATGTGCATCGTTTACCTGGGGAAGAGATGGTTCCAGGATGCATTTTGGCAAGAAGGAAAGCCGGCGGAAGCATTGTGATGATCTGGGGAATGTTCTCCTGGGAAACCTTAATGGTTTTGACTTGGTCTGCAAATTCCCCAGATCTCAATCAGATTGAACAACTGTGGAATGTGCTGAATAAACAAGTCTGAACCATGAAGGTCTTACCTCACAACTTACAGGACACCTTCTTGGTCTTGTGGACTCCATGCCTTGACAAGTCAGAGTTGTTTTGCTGGAATGAGGGGAACTTTAGGCAGGTGGTTTTAATGTTATGGCTGATGGATGTATGTGTTTTTTAGTTAGCAGTACTAGTATATTTTGGGCTTATATGTTTTTTGCCAGAAGTTATACAGGGGTATGGGACCGTAAATCCAACTTACTTAAAATCTAATTTACGCAAGGGTTTGTGGAATGGATTACTTGTATTTCTCAAGAACTGCTTGTATCTGTTGCTTTTGCAGTGGTGAGAATCTATTCAGGTCTTTTTATTATTTATTACGGGACTGCCACTGTTTACAGTATGTCTGTATGAGGCAGAGGTTATGTGGCATTTCTGACATAATGCCTTTGTGTTATTTTTGCGTCTCCTCCTGTTGGCAGGCATCCATTCCCCATGAAGCAAGCATCCCTCAGGCCTTCAGCAGCCAAGCTAAGGTGACAGCCTGGCTGCAGTCCTCTGAAGACATGGATCGATGTACAAAAGGTGAGGCCTGCTGACCCTGGACCCATCGGAGAGACTAAGCTGACACATTTACCCCTTCCTACCTCTCCACCTGTTTTGGCAGAGCTCTCGCTGTGTGAATCCTACCTGTTGGAGCTTCACCACCTGCTGAAGAGCATGGAGGTGCTGCACCGCACCTACTCTGCCCCAGCCATCAACGCCTTGCAGGTGCCCACACCTCCAGGCCGTGAGGACCATAGGGGAAGGACTGTGGTCAGGGGGCCACAAAGATTAACAAAGATTCTGCTTCTCATTCCACTGTTTAGAATGAATGTTATCATGCTTCATGTGAAATTTAGGGAACGCTGCATGTGACCATTTATTCATGACATCAAGTACTTAGTTTGCTGAGAAACAAACTAAGGAGGTCCTTAGTAAAAAGAGAAAAGTCTTAATACAACTCGTACTATAAATAGAGGGTAAGAGAGACTTCCGCTTATTGATCTGCCTGTCGCACTGTTTTTCCTCCTTTATGCCGCTTGTAGGCCACACTGGACAGCCCGAAAAAGGAAAAGAGGGCATCCCGGAAATGGCGGACGAAGAATTTTGGTAAAGATAACAAAACAACACTGCAGGTAAGGTCAGGCAGAAAACAGGCGGCCGTTCAGTATGTGTTTGTTATTGTTTGGCATTGTTTAGGTGTGCGCTTCCGTGACGACGGTTCATATTACACCCTAAGCGTCCAGGTCTTTGGTATGCTTATGTGTTACTCACTGTGTCAGTAGCTATTTCTGTTTCAGTCAGCGTGGTTTTTGTCTCTGCCTATGAATCCTTGACATGTGTCATTGGCCTGCGCACTCTGCTGTATCGTCTGGCAGTTCCCTGCCAGTTACACATGTGCCTCCCCCCCCCCCCCCTCCCATTATCAAAATCAGGTTCCGAGCTGCATTTCATCCAGCTCCCTGCGACTCCACTCCTCAAACCCGAACCTGTCTTCTGTGGAGCCGGGACTTGACAAGGCTGACCTGGAAGCACTGGACTCACCGCCTGACGCGGCCAAACTGCAGGAGGACTTCTGTCGTGTTGCAGACACTCGTGAGTTCTGCGTAAGAATGACACACCCCCACCTAGAAAGCTCTCATGTGTCCATGTACATTCACATATACGCATACCTGATTCACCTCAGCTTTATACACAGTGTATATATTGAATAAGCAGTAAGAAAAAGCTGTGAATAATGGACCATGGCCCTGTTTACACTTGGTTTTAAAATGTGTCTTGGATGATCGGATCCCAAGTGGACAGTGCAAAAAACAAGTGTAAACGACCACAGAGATGCATTGTGATCAGATCACTCAAGCCACTTGCCGAGGTGGTCAGGGACACATTTGACCACATACCTTTTGCAGTGTAAACACCATTGTGTCCGGATGTGACCCAGACAAGGATGTCACAAGAACTGTGTGCCGGGCCTTTTGACCTTCTAGCGGAAGTGACGTGGGCATTAATGAAATCTGAACACAAGTGGTCAGCTGGACAAGTTGGAGATGCATGATAGACACAGGTGTAAAATCAAGTGTAAACAGGGCCTCAGTCTCTTTCAAATGGTCATTCTGCTTCTGGAAATGCGTGGACACGCTTTACGACCGGTCTGGAAACAGATATGGCTGGCATGAATAGATGCATTCCTCTAGATACAGTCTGCCAGATTCTTGTTGATATATTACATTATCTTGGAAATGAAAGGGCTTTGTAGAGAAAATTACAGGCAAAGTATCCATTTGAAGAAACTCAGGATGTACATGTGACTGTTATGATAAGATGCTGTTAGCAGTGTTGCAACCAACAATCAGTGGCATCAGCCTCCGTTTGTAATCACTCGCTTGTTTAGTTTGTGTTTCGCCAGCATGCCTTGTAATATATGTCTCTGTTTCAATTTCCACTTCATTTCGTATGATCATTGCCTTGTGTTTTTACCGGACCTGTCTCAAAATTTTGCAGTATCCATTTGTGATGGTGGAATTCTTAAATCTTACCTTTGGCTCTCATGTGATCTCACTAATTTACAGCATAAGTTTATGCTGTTTGGTCGCTCTATGTATTCTGTGTCCTTTGCTGAGTTTTTTTATTTATTTATGAGAATTTATTTTGATTCAACACTATTATGATGGCATTCCATCCATGGTGTTTCTTGCCTTGTGCCCTGTACTCTCTGAAATAGGTTCCGCCCAACCCCATCCCTTACAGGATAAGTGGTTGGAAGCGACATGGATGGATTTTCCCTATCACTCTTGCTAATTTTGCTTTATGCATTTCCGGGGAAGGATCTGATCAGTTTTTGTCTTCAGAGAGCAACCCCTCAGTTGAAGGTTTTGTCTAAAGACCACACTGCCTAATCGATTTCTGAGCAGAGCCCTCTTCGTTGATGGTTCTTTGGCTGTGGTCTGCTGTGGTTTCATGTGTCTTTGGAAAGGTGCTGGGGAATCCCTCTATCTCAGTTCTCTCACTCACCATCTCTTTTCATTCACTCTACTACCTCCTCTATGCCTCTCACATTTTCAGTACTTAAAGGTTCCTTAGCACGGCATTATTATGGCAGTGTGTTGTGAACCATTCCCAGGTCATGTTGTTCTCTGCGCTCTAGCTGTTTTAATAATCTTTTCCTCCCTGGTACAGCTAATACTGGCTGATGTCTTTACTTGACCTCTACATCAAAAGATGTTCTTCTTCATTAGCCCTAAACAAGCTTTTGGCAGGCCCAGATAATCCTGTGGGTATACTTAACACATCGCATTTTTCTCTGGAGCGTGCTGTTAATGAGACGTTCGGTTTTGGTGAGCCATTTGAAGGGCGGAAGGGGGTATCAGGATGTGAAGCAGATGTTCTGATGCAAATTGTCTCGCTGCTAGAGCTGTTGTCTGGCTCTTTCTCAGGCTGATGCTGTGCCGTGAGGATTAACCCAGGTGTGTCCCTCTTTCTCCTTGGAATGAGGCTTCACACAGGTGTCTCCCTCTTTCTTCTTCCAGTAAAAATTTATTCAATTGTCTCCTTCTTTCCCCTTGCAGTTAGGTTTCTTAAGGTGTCTCCATTTTTCTCAATGCAACGATGATGGTTATGGTTTTCTCCCTCTTTCTTGTTGCACTGAAGCTTCACATTGATGTCTCTTTCTTTTTGTTGAAGTACTGCTTCACACTGATGTCTCTTCCTTCTCTTCTCAGTGCCGCTTCACATTGGTGTCCCTTCCTGTTGCAGTGTTGCTTCACACTGATATCTCCCCCTTTTTGTTGAAGTACTGCTTCACACTGATGTCTCTTCCTACCCCTCTCAGTGCCGCTTCACATCGATGTCTCTTCCTTCCCCTTGCAGTGCCACTTTACATTGATGTCTCTCTTCTTTCCATTGCAGTGCATGTAGCCTTGAAGTCTGCCTTTAGCACTTTGTCCGCAGAGAGGGAGAAGCTAAAACAAGTGCTAGACCAGGAGAATCCCTCAACCCAGGTCCTGGGGCTGAAGAGCACTCTCGCTTCTGTAAGACACTCGTTCCCATAATGCCCTGAGCTTGGCTGGATGAAAGAGACATGCGGGTTGTTTTCCCCTCCCCCCATCCCCCAGGTGGCATCTCAGCTTGAGATGTACTCCTCCTTCCACCATAACTGGGTTCTTTTACCTATTTTGTTGCATCATTCACTCACATAGCAACACTTCTATTTGAAGCAAACTTACATACTATATGAATTTCATTCATTTTTATGTATTCCTCTGCATTTTTATCTGAGGAAACAGAAATGAACTGATCCCCTTCTTGGATTGCAACTATCAACATTGTTTGCCCAATCTCTTAAATACTATGTCCCTTTCTGTTGAAATTCTAGTAGTTTTGCAGATGGCTGAGACCAGGTGGATTGTCAGGCCTGTAGTCTGAATCCCACCCGCTTCTTGTCTGCTCCGATGCTGACATCATCTTCGTTTTGAAGTGCTGGGGTTTGGTTGCAGCTGGTTTGCCTCTGAGTGTTACTGTTTCATCTCTGTTGCCCGGCTTCTGTGTTAGTCACCAGACTGAGGGTAGACAGGGGGTTCATGCATAATGCAGGCCTGCCTTCTCTCAATTCTCTCTGGCTCCACAGACCTTCAAAAAAACAAGAGACACGTTATGCTTTAAGATATAAGTCTTTAAATTTGGACTGAAATTCTAGATCTGAAATAGCACTCTGACTGAAATCAGCAGCCACTGTGTCTCTCTGGCATATAATGATGTAATGGAAGTCCGTTTGCCTGGTTGTGTTATTCCCGTTTTACAGTACATTGTGAATGGGTTGCAAATACTGCCATCACCTGAATTAGGTTCCTGTCAGTTAGCTTCTCACCACCCTGGGGTGATATTCATGAGCTTTGTAGAATAGGATCTTTAAGTAATAGAATGTTAGTCGAACTTTTAATACATTAATACATTTATTATGATGTTCTCTTATGGATTATGGATGAGTATAGAATTTTTGCATAAAACTTTAAAATGTTTAATTCTACAATGGATGCAGATCACCTGATCTCACCGGTCACAACTACCTTAATTTTACTAAAACATACAGCTGTATATTTGCCTGACATTTTTTTTGGTGTATTTTCTTTAAAACAGAAGTTGAATGTATTTAGTGACAAGCCATTAAGATATTATTTGCACCCAATGTGTCTTTCAGACCATAGCCCAAAATTCTGAACTGAAAGAGCGACTTAGCAAGATTCACGCAGAATCATGCTTCACAGAGTCCACCGTCCTTTTTACTGGCAACACTGGCCCCCTGCAGGTTGGTATGGGTACTGCATGTTCAAGTTGGTGTTGCTGTCACCTTTGTCAGTCTCGCTGTGAAAGTCTGGAGATTTCAGATCAGGAGTTGTGTGCTTGTTGTGGTTTATTTGAGCCGAGTTGGTGCATTTATGTTGGCGGCTCAATGCAAACGGTGCAGATTTCAACATTATGGTCGTTTCCCCTGAAAGTTCACATGTGAATTTCATGCAAATGCCATTGATCTCATCAGTTCTTGAAGTGGGAAAAAATAAGTGCCGGAACTCTAATTTTCTGACATTTGACATTTGTGTGGTGAAAAAAAAATCAAGTCTTTAGGATGTGTTGGTTCAAAAACTATTTTAATTTAATCATTCTTCCAAGCAATAAC
>JAABNX020000151.1:18312532-18342907 GCA_015163995.2 Mormyrus lacerda | reverse complement strand
TGATATTGTCTATTCTCGGGCCACTGTCGCTGCGTCGGATCAGTTTCAGTAAGTACCGGAACGCAGAAAAAAGTGGCAGAACCCAAAAGACGAAAATACAGAAGTTCCAGAACTGCGTTCCGCTGCGTTTCGGCCCACTTCAAGCACTGGATCTCATGATAAACATTCCCTGTAATGGATGCGGTTTGCGCATACATCCGTCCATCCATCCATCTTCTAACCAGTTTACCATGGGTATCACAGGGCTGGTTTGCCGATGTTGGTGTTAGTTAAAGCATGTGAACCTGGTAATCTGGCTCTAAACAATAGCACTTGTGTTACCAATAAGACACACTGGATAACTGTGGATAAACACAGTGAATGAGTGGACAAAGTCATGTTCCCTGAGCCAGCAAAGCTTTTGCTTATGTGACTTATAATAACCATGTTGCCTCTTGGATTTTCAGTGGTAACTTTGCGAAAAAGACAAAGTTCTTTAATCATTTTTATCATGAAGCAGTCAAAACAGAGCTGGTCCAGCTCACTTGCTCATGCTGTTCTTTGATAAACATATTTTAAAACTGACTTAATTCATATTGCTATAAAAATACTTCTCTCTCTTGCTAGAATCTTTCCCAAAGTATCTATTATTCACTTAATAATTTATTAGCACATTTAATCTGCTTAAAAATCTATATAAAAGCACAAGTTCTAAATGAATATTATATGAGATTTTTTTGGCCTTTCGCTATCACAAATTATATTTTAAATACGTTGCTATAACTTATATCAGAAAGACTGTTGTGCTTTAATTTGATTTGTTCTTGCTAATTTTATTAAAATATGGAAGCTCTGACATGATTTTTTTGTACCCATTCACCGTTTTGCCATTATATGTTCCTTTAAGACAGTAAATGCTGTTTTTAAGCATTAAGGTGATTCATGATTCATCTGCTTTTGTACATATCATTGGGTCCTTTCATTTTAAGTACATTTCTATTACTTTTTGGTGTGATTCACTCTTTGAATTTTAAATTATCTGCACTGTTTACTTAATAAAAAGGATTGTTACAAACTAAAATCTTTATTAATAGCTCTTAGCTGTCACTTTTCATATAATCTTCTATACATATTCATAGGTGCTTGGCATAAATGTAGCAGTGTTTTTGCTTTCTGTATAACGATCCATCTTTTTTTTTTGCCAGAAGCAGGATTTGACAGATGAGTCCCATCCTCTTGTCCACCAAGTGTCCAATGAGAGCAGGGCGTCCATCTCGGAGTCGCTGTCGGAGTTTTTTGACGCACGGGAAGTGCTGCGGTCTGCCAGCTCTTCTGAGAATGAGGTAAAGGAGCCCGGTGGAGTCATCACATAGCTTCCCAGCATCATATTGTACCCGAGTCAGTAACACCACCCTTTCTCTGCGTGTTGGTGTTTCTGTGATATGTTTTGGTTACCATAACTCAGCTCTCTTAAAGCATAATACATCTCCTGATGAACAGGAGCCCTTAAGATCAAAGCAGATGAGAAAACACAACTTCAGATTATGGTAAAAGGCTACTCTGAACTTTCAGAGCATTTTGAAAAAAGAAATGGCTACACGTCTTCATCTACGCAACTTCAATTAAAAAAAAAAAAAATCTTATGAAGTTAATTGCCCTCCTCTGAAAACACTTCACCGGGAAGTTGAGTCATAAAACTGTTATCACTGATACAGAAGTTCAAGGGGAGGCAGCTTCCTCCGAAACCCCCATCCCCCCCCCCACTCCCAAGATGCCTTTTTTATCATCAGTCAGCTGATCCGTCAACCACTGCGAGCGTCCCTGCAGGGAGCGATGCTGGGAGGTGTGTTTTACCTGTCAGTGTGCGGCCGAAGCTCGGTAATAATTAATCACTGTGTTCCAGGGCTCTGACGATGACTCATACATCAGCGACGTCAGTGACAACCTCTCTGTTGAGAACCTCAGCAACGGGGCGGAGGCCGAGAGATCCAACCCAGGTACGATGTACGCTGGCGTGACGCGGGAAGTATTTTCGGCTGCATACACATATTTACGGTTGAATTAATGGTATCTCTTGACATGTGCGCCACGTCAAAAACAAAGCATGCTGGGTGCCAACAGCAGAGCCGTTTAGACTCTTTTGAGCATTGAAGAGCTTTTGGCCTTGGGAGTGAATTTTACTTCACAGGACTCAACTGGGAGGCCCCGTCCCCTCTCTGACATTTAGGCAGGCGAGCAAAGACAGAGAGAAAACATGGCGTAGACACTAGATCACTGGCTGCAAATCAGACTTAAAATCAGTCTTGGTGTTAAATGTTATTATTTTAAAGCGACAATCATATTTCAGGGTTACCCCGCAGCTCCGGGCGAAGATCGAGGGCAGCTACATCCGAAAGCATTTTAAGTGATTCTGCTGGTGCACATGATATTTGTGATGCCGCCCTCCATAAGGATGAGGCCGATATGCACGCCGTGGCCCCGGCATGCATGGAGAACGGCGCCCCCCACAGGCAACGCAGGTTGCGCCTACCCGCCCCGAGCCCCAACACCAGCAACATCAGCCTGTGGAACATCCTAAAGAACAACATCGGCAAGGACCTGTCCAAGGTGGCCATGCCGGTGGCGCTGAACGAGCCACTGAACACACTGCAGCGGCTGTGCGAGGAGATGGAGTACAGTGAGCTTCTGGACCAGGCCGCCACCACGGCAGACCCATTCCAGCGCATGGTGAGCGCCGTGCTAACGCGCTAACACGCTAACAGGCGTATCTGTAGGAACTCACCCTCCTGTGTCAGTCGTAGCCCCTCCCGTTGGCTTGCTCACTGACGTGTGCTTCCTGGACAGCATATTGTCCGACCATAGGTTAGGCTCCAGTCAGTGTGGTGGATCGTTCTTCTAACGTCTCTGGCCGTCCTCGGGCCCCTGGTCCTCCCCAGTTACAGGTGGTTGGCCGCCCGATGCGGGGAGCCGTCTGCTGGCAATGGGGCCCTAATGACAGCATCGGAAATGCATTTGTGGGTTTTTCAGTGCAGGATAACCTGAAGCTTAGCGTCTGTGTTTTGCAGGAAGAATTTCCACTCAAGAAGTAATAGGCACTAACCTCCAGCCATTAGTGGGGCTGTAATGCACCCACCGCTATTACGCTAACTGACAGGCAGCCAGTGCAGAGGGGTTATGCTTTTCCCTATAACCCAGTTACTCTGCACTCCCAGCTGGCTCATTAGTGGATGGCTTACAAGTGGGGCATCGTGGAGATACGAGGAAACTCGGCATGGACGCCGGGCCTTCTGGAACCGCCGCTGTCTCGTGCTTCACTTCTGCTGAGCTTAATCAGCCATCAGCTCCCATTAGTTTGGCTGATTACAGTGTTTCCCCAGCCGCGTTTCTTTTCTTTACGTTCCCTGTATGGGGTGTGTGTTCGAGGGGTTTATCAGCTGCCCGGTCGGTGGGAAGCACCGGCGTGACGAGATTTTGCGCCTGCAGGTGTACATCGCCACGTTCGCTATCTCGGGTTACGCTGCAAGCTACTACAGAGCTGCCGGGAAGCCATTCAACCCCGTGCTGGGGGAGACGTATGAGTGTGACCGGCCGGACAAGGGATTCCGCTTCATCGCTGAGCAGGTATGACCCTCAGCCCTGAATTTTAGACAAGCCATGTAGTGCATACCACACCAGACTTGGCGATCTTAATCGACTTAGCGTACCCCGAGGTTTGCCATGCGTTAAGTGCACTTAGAGACGACGAACACCTACTCCTGCCCTTGTTTCCATTGCCAACAAAAGCTGTAAATCTCTGGGGTGCGTTGAAAGCTGGGTGGGGAGTGTGCAGTGTGAGGCTGAGCCCCCTGGGGGCGTGTAGTGCACTGTGGTTGGACAACATCTTGCCACACTGCCAGCAAGTCAGGCTTTCTGCCGGGACAAAGCCCACCCTGTGCTTGTTGCCCTCAGAGCATTACTGAAAAAGGTCATGTACAAAGTTGCCTTCCCCGTCCCTTGTTGATGAATTATTAAAAAACTACCCTTTCGGAACCTGAAAGCGCTCCAGGACAGTCTGTTCCGGCATGCATCTTCTGGATCTTGTAAAAAATAATATGAAAAAAACACCAGAAAAATAACAGATGGATCCGAATTGAATGAATTCACAAACATTTTTTTCAGTCTAGTCTGTTGCCACTGGATCTAGGTACCCAAAGCTGTAGTTATCACTGTTATCACCTGTGTGAAAAAAAGCCCATAGCTTGGATCTGTGGGACCAAAGGGGGGGGTTCTGGTAACAGAAGCCAGTGATTAATGAATTATAGTCCCTTATCAGCTCACCTTCGTGCATGATCATTGGAGGGAAACAATGTATTTTTCCGGAAAGCTTATAAACATCTTTGCTAATTAGCAAAGCATCTGGTGCTCTTGCTACTTTGACGACCAAGCTGCTCAGGTGGCTCCTTGGTCACTGAGGTTTAGACCATCGTGACTATCATCTTAAAGAGATAAGGAACCTTGCTAATTCTAATGAAACCTGCTGCCTTCAAGTGTCAGTGTTACAGCTCTTGCTCCCCTATTCTTACCTCCCTGTCTTTGATTGTCAGTGTCAGATAGACACTCCATTGGTTGTAGTGCCAATGAAAAATAGGTACTGATAACTAGATTTTAAATACTAAGATATATATTAATAATAATACATGTTAAATATATATATATATGTGACATTTTAAGACATGACATTAAGACAGAGAAGGAAAGATAGTTAAACACTGAAGGTTATCCAGTGTAGATAAAAGGATACAGACCTGGTACAGTTTTGTTCCCTAAGGAAAATAATCCTCAGAGTCCATTTCTGTACTTAAAATGGTGCATTTATCTACAGCTAAGGGTACAATTGGCAGACCCTTGAGGGTACAGCCCCAGTGATAACTGATTATGTACCCTCAAAGATACAAATTAGTACATTTTTTTGAGTGTAGAAGCTTGGCTTTAAAGCAGGACATGCAATAATTAAATAGATTTAGATTTAGAGGTGTGAGCCCAGAGGTCTTAGTCCCTTTAACAGTCCAAGACTTAAGCTGGGAGGAGCCAGAGCGATCTGCAGTGAATAGTCTGAGATGTGCGATGGGTCGCTGATGATGCCAGTGGTCCTCTGGATGCAGCAGCCATTGTAAATGTCCAGTAGAGAAGGTGCTGGTCCTGCTGCAATATGATCCTGGCAATATTCTCTGCTGTTCTGCTGACCTGTTGGAGTGTTATAGGCCCTGAAGCAGGCTGAGATTCAGTTTGTAAGGACAGTCTCGATGGTGCCTCTGTAAGAGGTGGACCGGATGGGAGGTGGCATGTCTCACCTGCCTCAAGAGGACACAGGAAGTGAGTTCGCTGCTGGATCTTCTGGGCCAGGGAGGATACGTGCTTGACCAGGGGAGATCCTCTTTAAGGTGAAGAAATTTAATGTAATTTAATGGTCTCAGCTTTGCCGACTGAGGAGCCACTGATGTACAGAGGGTTGTTGACGTTAAGCTGCTCGCTCACTTTCTATCTGTATGCAGATTCGTCTCCTCCACTCATATGGCATATCATGGAGGTGTCGTCTGCACATGGTATGATGTGATTAGATGGTCCTGGCAGAGCAGTCTGACGTCAGGAGTGTGGAAAGTGAGGGCTGAGGCAGCAGCCTTGAGGGGCTCCTGTGCTGAGTCTGACTCTGGAGCTAATGTCCCCAACTCTGACAGACTGTGGTCTCTCTGTCAGAAAGCCAACTGCATAGCGATGCTTTCAGGCCAAGCTGCGGCAGCTTTTGGATAAGCTGTTGGGGTACAACTGTGTAGAATGCTAAGCTGAAATCGTCAAGCAGTATCCTTACATAACAGTCCAGGTGTGTCAAGGTGATGTGGTGGGCCAGTGTTCTGGCGCCCTCTGTTGGACTGGTAAGGATTGAAGGAGGCAAGTAGGTTTACTTTAATGCTAGAAAGGCAACACATGAAGGAAATGAGAATGAGACCAGCTAGTCAGAACTGGTCACACTGGCTGTGTGTTGCTGGAAGAACCCCGAGACCTAACAATCAGAATCTGACTTTAGATCAGGTCGAAAGGAGCGGTCTCTCAGCTCAGGCACTGATACCCCCTGTAACGGTCTCACCACAAATTCCTGTATCTTACAGTGCTTACACTATATGAATTTCATTGAATTAATTTATTTGACATGATTTTTTTAAATTTGGAAAAATAAATGATCAGAAAATACAATAACGAAAAGCCCAAGATTCAAATCTACAAGTCCATAAGTGCCTGTGGCAGTTCTTACAACAAAATAGACTTTTAGCATAGCAGTCAGTCTGAACAAAGCTCAAATCTGGGGTGGGAAATGTGACAGACTGAGATTTATTGCACAAGACTCTAGTAGCTAAGACATTCAAGAAGTCTCATACAAAAGCATTATTATGACCGTAGTCACACACTTGTCGACCATAAAGTCATTTCTGGTCTCAGTGTAGTTCTCAGTGTAAAAAAGGTTGAAAACCAGAGTAATATAGACCAAAAGCCTGTTGTGACCTGCATATTAAGTTATTTATAAAGAAAACACTTCTGTAAGGTGACTGGCGTGCCATCAAGGATATACCTCTCATGCCCTATGCTCCCTCAGACAGGCTCCAGGACCACTGTGATCCTGACCAGCATAAACGGTTGGAAGACGGGTCAGTGAATAAACTGATAGATGGATGGACATATTTTGATAGTTAAAACAGCATCTGTACCTCTTTATCTTTTCAGGTCAGCCACCATCCCCCTATATCAGCATGTCATGCCAATTCCAAAAACTTCACCTTTTGGCAAGGTGAGCGATCATTCGTGACAATAATCTGAACGTAACGGTAACATGTAGCGCGTTGTGTCACAACACAACACTGTCACTGCTGCTGGCGTTCCATCAAGGCTCACCGCCGTTTGCTCGAGGTTTAGGGCCCTGGGCCACAGTCTGTTCAGTCGTTTGCAAGTGACATGTCTTATGTTTCCTGGTCTTTGACAATTTCAGACATGCGATGGAAGAACAAGTTTTGGGGGAAGTCCATGGAGATTGTTCCAGTCGGCGCTACACACGTGGTTCTCCTGGCGTGAGTCTCCTACCGATTGTTTTCATCACAGGCGTGGACCCCCACCAGTATTAACTGCCTTTTCCTCCACCCCAGGACTGGTGATCACTATGAGTGGGACAAAGTTACCTCATGCATCCACAACATCATGAGCGGCCAGAGGTGGATTGAACACTATGGCGAGATCACTATCAAGAATCACAATAGTGACGCTTGTCAGTGCAAGGTCACATTTCTCAAGGTGAGGCACCAAAGATTATGTCTTGTGAAGAAACAGATAGGCCATTGAATCAGCCCCTCATCCCACTACCAGCAGTGTATCTTGAGAAAGTCTATGTGTCTTCTATAAGTGATTGCGTTGACTTGATGTAGAATGAACCAAGAATGCAATGACACCGTAACTTTGCACTGCAACATATTATTTGCACAGGACAGCAACTGATAAGAAGTTAGTTAATGACCAGAATACAATTGACCCATTTTATTTGAATGTGGACTGAAGGCAAAATACTGGAACTCAAGTGTGAATGACGTGGAAGGTTCAGTCATCGACAGCAAGGGCAATGTCATCCGTAAGCTTTATGGAAAATGGCATGAGGGCATCTACTGTGGTGAGCCATCATCAGCCACCTGCATCTGGAGAACAAGTGAGTGACAACCATGGGCTCTGGTCTTGTTTTCTTTCTTTCTTCCATCCATCCATCCATCCATCCATCCATTCATCTCATGAAGGTCAGCAGGGAAGGGGTGGCTGAAATCTACCCCAGACAAAACAGTGCACAGTTGGGATATAGCCTGCAGGGGGTGCCGGTTCATTAAAGGCCACATACACAATGAGCATTTCCATACCAATATTGTCCTGTTTTTATTTGTAGTTGATAGGTAGACTGTTACCCTGTATATTCTGTTGCTCACAGACAAGAATAACCAGGCTGAACTTATTTCGCATGTGATTAGATGCGATGCCTCCAGACTACGAGCAATACTACGGTTTCACTAAGTTTGCCATTGAGCTGAATGAACTGGACCCCGAGACAAAGGCACTGTTTCCGCCAACTGACAGCCGGCTGCGACTGGACCAAAGGTAAAGACAGGGGACGGGGAAACACAGAATTCACAACGGCTGCCTCTGACCATTGCCCACAGTGCTGTCTGTGCCATGGTCAGGGGCGCCGCTTGCAGTTTTGGGCCCTATGACAAAATATGAGGTTGGGCCCCCCTACCGGTGTTATTATTAATAAAGCAGATCTCTGGGGGCCCCTAAAGGGCGTGGGCCCCGAGAATCGTCATCGTTTACCCCCCCTTTACAGCGCCCCTGGCCATGGTACAGCCTTAAGTATCTTTTGCTCATGTTTGCTTTGCTGGGTCTGTGGGGAGTTTTTGTGAAATCTACAGTTAGTGATTTCTACTCACCCAAACAGCTGATAAACAAAAAAAATCATAATGTTAATATATTTGTATTCTCAAAACCTCCCAGGGTCCCAGGATTTTGAGTTATTAGCTGTGCAGACATTTGTGTCTCCACAAATGGAGCAGTAGTTGTACGTGCTCCCTTATACATGCAGTGTCTGCTTTGTGTGACGTGTCTCAGGGGACTACCTGTGTAACAGATGTTGGTATAGTTGTGGAAGCAGGTGAAAGTTGTTGTTGCTTGTGATGGACCCCAGTGGGAGTGCTCCACTGCCAAGAGAAGCTGTCATTCTCAGATGACAGATCAGATGTCCGTGAGGCGCTGGGGTGTGATGTGAGCCAGAACGATTTTGGTGGAGCTGGTGTGATGCTTTTCTCCTGCCCGCTTCCCTCATTTTGTGTCAGGCTGCTGGAAGACGGGAACGTGGAGGCGGCGGAAGAGCAGAAACAGAGGATAGAGCAACTCCAGAGGGACAGGCGGAAGGTTCTGGAGGAGAACAACATGACACACCAACCGCGCTTCTTCAAGTATGAGACACCCCCATCACCCTCACAATGATGTCACGCCAGACTTACCACTGTCCACCTCCATCCATGCAAGGCTTATTTTTAAGATTTCCTCAGCCATCTATGGTTAATCCGTTAGCTGTTTTTTTGTCTCCACTGTGTTTACAGGAAGTTGAAAGATGACACCTGGGTGAGCAACAACACTTACTGGGACTTAAGAAAAGACCCCGGGTTCGCCAGTCTGGACTGGCCAGTGCTTTGGTGATGCGATTTGCTGGCCGACGCGTCTCCCAGTACTCGACGCCTCCCACTCGTCTGCTGTTCATTGTGTCGTGCTTTGCTGCTGCTGCCTCACTGGTTTAATGCCTTAATATGGAGTGCTTTCCAAAATCGTGTAGCTTTTTTAAAATGAAAACACATGTTCTGAATGTAGCGAAAATATGCAACCTGGGATTCTGTTCGATGTCCCTGATGTCACTGACTGCTGCACAAAGAATCACCTGAGGAATTTACGCCCTCTAGTGGTTACATACCGGTACAGATGGCAAAACAATATTCTGATGAAAAATCTATGATCACACCCTGGATAATTTTGCCAGTAAAGATTTATACTGTAAGATCCTGTCTTAACTCTTAGGATTTTCTACCTCCAATGTGAAATGGCATAAATGTAGTTTTGATGTTTGAAACAGTGGCTGTAGTGTTTTGGAAAGACTGAACATTTCCCTAAAGCCTTACCCAATTAACTTGATAAAACATTGAACTTATGTATTATATTTGAATTTGTACAGATGATTTGTGGCAGTAGGAGGTAACAATTTTCAAGCTTTTAAGAAACAATCCTGTCTCTTATCAGTCTGCATCTACATTCTACAAATAACATCTCAATTGCTCTACAGTTATGCCATTTGCCTGTGTGTGTGTGTGTGTGTGTGAGTTATACACACGTTTGATATATACTCTGAAAATGAAACTTTCCTTTACTCTTTAGTAACTCTGCTGGCAGATACAATGTGCAACATGGAAATCATAAATGACATGGCTGGGTACAGTGTCAGAGACTGTTTGCATCATTCCCTGCTTGGTCTGTGATCCCCAAAAGTCACCAGGATGTGACTAAATCAGTGGTGATGGGGTGGACTAGGCTGTTCTTAAATTTACATATCTTTGGGGTGTCATGACATGTTAAAACCCTGTTTGAGTTTATTCCTATATGTTAAATTTTTGGACCATACCTGTATATACACTGTCTGGTCAAATAAAATAAGCATTATGATACCAGCCACAGGAATCCAACCACTTTCTTTTAAAATGATTCGGTTTATACACGGCATTGCAAACATCGTCTGAGAAGGTCATGTGGTGGAGGGCCCCCTTCCAACTATAAATCTCACATATACAGTATGCAAAACACTTATGGAGGTTAAAGTGCTGATGTCATGCACATTTTATGAACTTGTGACATGCTACCTTTATCTCTCATTTTTGAGTATACAGTCTCATTATGGTGGGAGTCAGCACAAAAAATACTTGGTATAATACTTAAAACAATTTTGAAACATAATACTTGATAATGTTTTGTAGTCCAACTATGTCGAGGTATTTATTTAACGAAAAAACATGAATTTTGCTAAATACTGCAGTGAGTGATGGGTATGATATTTGGAGGCTACTAAAGTTTCATCATCTGCAACTGCTGCAACTGGCATAGGCAGGCCCTAGGCATGAATTTGGAAGGGGGGGGGCATGGTCCATTTCTGCCCCAGGGCCCAGTGTACAGTTCATCCGAGAGGGACCGCTACCCAGCTCTAATGTTAACTATAAGTAACCAAGCAAAATATGAGACTTGTAGGATTTTGATTTGTATTCACAGATTTTTATAATAATAAGACTGGAAAAGTGGTCTCTTCAATGTTAAAATAATAGGTTTTTATCACATTTTGACATTTGTATGAGACCTCCCCCCGCAACAAACACACACACACAGCTTGATGACTCCAGTATACCTCATCATGTCTTTTGACCTGTGAGGGGAAACCAAAGAAGTAAGTAACATTTATTTATAAAGCACCTTTCACAAACAAAGGTCAAAGGGCGCTGAGCAACTTGCATATAACACTGTAAAACAAAGAAATCCAAGCAACATAAATTAGCAATAAAGCCACAGTAAAATTATTCAAATGCCCGTTTACACAGAAATGCTTTGAGTTGCTTCATAACCGCAGTTAAGGAGCAGAGCTTAGTGACACTGAACTAGAACCTTGGGACCACAGGCTGATATGCACGATCCCCACGGGTCTTTAACCTGGTCTTAGTAACTGAAAGGAAAACGACTGAGTAGATCTCAAAGTACTGTATGGCTGCAGGACTGATGTTGCATAAGGTTGGGGATGTATTGGAGGGACCGACTGTGGAAGTCTCTGTGGGTGAGTACCAAAATATCGAATTGGATCCTGTATTCTACACGGAGCAAATGTAGGGAGGAAAAGACTGGGGTAATATGAGATCATAACTGAGAACATATTAGAAGCCTAGAGCTGCATTTCAGATAGTTTGAAGGTAAAACAAATCTGCTTTACTAAGACACGTAAAAAGTGAGTTGCATTAATCTAAGTGTGAGGAGGCTAAAAGAACTAAAAGATAGACAACACAGAGCACCAACATCCGAAGACACCAAAACTGGAAGAGAAGTAGGCCTGCCCTCAGCATCTGATAAAATATTTAACGGGTTCATTATAATCACTATTTGAAGAAACCAAGGAATATGATGGGACTGATGAAACAATGCTTGAGATATTATGAAATAGAAACTTGGGATTGATCTTGCTATTGGTTAATAGATTAGCAAAATAGGAAGCTCTAGCATCTCTCAGAATGTTCTTATAAATTGAAAACAGATCTTTATGATGTAAGCCATGCACTTCCAAGTTAGTGGACTTGCATAAGCGCTCAACCTGATGATAGTCTTGATTGAATACTGTGGATATCGTCATTCATCCAGGGTGTTCCATTGACAGCCATCTTGTCTCATTCCTGTTCAGTATATCAATGCAGTGGGCATTAAATGATTGAACCTGAACTTCAACATTGTCGCAGACCACAGCAGTAAAATTTAACATATCAGAGAATCAATTAATAATACGCACTTGGTGTTTCGAATTAAAACTGAGTAGGATGGGAGCTAAAAGGCAGTTCAAACAGAATACACTTGTGATCACTAAAAATGAAAAAACATAGTCTAGCATACGACCTCTGTTGTGAGCTGGACTTGAAACATGCTAGCTAAAATTAAAAGCTTCCATAATGCTAATCAATTCAAAGGCTACAATGCAGAAAGGATCATCAGCATGAAGATTGAAATAACTAATAACTAGTTATTTCAATGACTAAATAACTAATAACTAAATAATAATTATCCAGTTTAATAATAGAGGTTAAAAATAGAAAGAAATCCCACAATGACATGGTGGGAACATGAGAATTATTCTCAGTACCCTGAAGAGAAAAAAAATATTGTACTTTTAACATTTATATTTAGCATTTAAATGTAATATTTACATATAGACATATCATTTATATTTATATATGATAAACAATTTTGAAAATAATCTACACAGCAAAAAAATCTGATGATCCACAACACCATTGACATCTAGCTAAATGTCAGAAAATTGCACTAAATGTTAAAAAAGTGGAAAAACGTTTAGTACCTTTACAAACGTCGCCCCATAGCTGAGTACCAGCCCACTTAATACACAGGCTATGAGTACCGAGATGTTAAGGTGGAAGCTCTTTGCAGAGCAGTTGCAAACTGACATGCTGTTTGGCCAAGGAGTCCTTGGTCTCAACAGGATGTAAATCAGGACTTCAGACATCAACTAAGACATTCATGTTGATATTCTTGGGCTGTTATACAAAAAGCACGGTAATTAAGGCTTGTTGTAAGATGAGGCACAGACCAGTGCATAACAAATTACACCAAAGACCACATATAATGCATGACACACTCAAGAAGCATTATCCTAGGCCAGACACACAAACCCTCCTCCCTGTGGTAGCCCAAATCAAAATGCTCTTATAAAAAGAACAAGACGAAGAATGGTCAAAACTTAATGAATTGTTCATCAGTCCTTTTATTTCTCTTTTATTACAGTATGTGCCACAGACATTCCCCCAAACCCAGCCCTCTGCCCTATGTCACACCCCATAACCCCAACCTGGAAAAGTGGTTGGAAGATGGACGGGTGATTTCTTCTATTATTACATATTTGTCATACTGAATGGTTTCAGATCTTTAGACAGAATGTAATGTAATGGAGCATTTCTTTCCTTATGAACTTGCTTGTGAGGAGAAAGTTTAATATATTTTCCCATAACATCCAAAAAAAAAAAAAAACAGATCTCCAACATCCATCCACCCATCCATCCAGGTCAGGAATGCTGGGGGGGGGGAATCTGGTGATCCTCATCCCGGCCACCTCACGCTGCAAAGCACCCCAGTACACGCTGTCAGTCACAGCCTGATGGAGTCAACATCATCTGCAAAAAGTGAAGAAGTAATCCTGAGGGCCCCGATCCAGACCTCCTCCACCCCTTGGCTATGGCTAGAAATTCTGCCCATAAAGGTTATGAACAGAATCAGTGACAAAGGGCAGCCCTGACGGAGTCCAACACCCACTGGGAATGAATCTGACTATGTGAACCAAGCTCTTGCTGCAGTTATGCAGGGATATAAAGGCCCATTACAAGGGACACTGTACCCCATACTCCTGAAGCAACCCCACAGGACCCCCACCTAGAGGGAAACAGTCATATGCCTTTTCCAAGTCCACGAAACAAAAATATTTTGTATTGTTCATCCTTGATTCAAAGTTTGATGAATACACAGACCCTCCTCTCCAGTTCCCCGGCATAGACCTTCCCAGGGAGGCTGGGGAGTGTGATCCCCCTGAAGTCGGAATACATCCTCTAGTCCCCATTCTTAAAGATTGGGACCACGACCCCAGCCTGCTAATCCAAATGCACTGTCTCCAACCTCCACGCAATTTTGAAGAAGCTTTTCAGCCAAGACAGCCATCAGGATCTTTCAGGAACTCTGGGTGAATTAAATCCAGCCCCTGAGCCTTCCCACCGAAGGGTTTTTTGTTTATTTCAGTGACCTCCGCCCTAGAGTCTGCCCGTGAAGCCTTGTTTTCACCAAGGCGGTGCCAGACATTTTCGTAATATGGCACTGGTCCCATGCGTTTCCACTGCCATGGGAGCCTTTATGGAGACAAAAGTAGATACAAGCAATAGAATGAGGCATACTCTGGAAACATTTTTCGGTTCTGTAAAATAAATCCAAAAAATGAAATACAGGTTAAACTTTTACTTTAATTTCACTTCAGCCTATGTAATATTTCTGTTCTGTTCTTTTTTTGAAACTGGTGGAAATGCACACTGGTTCTCAGTAGGCACCAAGGGAGAACCAACCCAGCCCAGCACCAGCTCCGTGTTGGTGGATACCTGCCCATATCCCTGTTTGTGATCACCAGCATGTCATCCCTGCTATAAACAGGTAAAGCCCTGACTCTCCCTCGAGTCGCCTGATGGTTTGCCAGAATCTTCTTGAGGCCAACCGAGAGCCTTTTTTTTCCCAAGACCTCAGCAAACTTCTCCCACAGCAGAGTTTTCGCTTCTGCAGCTGCCAAAGCCATTTGGCCTGCTGGTACCTCAGGGGTTGCACAGGCCAGTCATGCTGAGAAGTTAAGTTTTCATATGGCCAAGACAATGACTGGGACTCCATAAAGCTGAGGCCTGAAAACCTACCAACACGTTTGTACTAAAGCAGTCATGTATAGACAAATTCTAAAATTCCAAAATGATACAGAAAAACAAACTACATGCTGTTAAAACAACTGTGTATTTCCCAAAACCACCTCCCTCAATATAATCCCCACTCCTCCCACACCACCGATCTCTGTAATCTCCTGTCCCCACTGCTCCAAAAAAACTTTATTAAAAGCCCAACTTGTTGTGACTTGTCTCATCATAATAAGGTTCTCCAGATTTGCATCTGTTACTTCCATGTGCCATCACAAATGACTCTGCTTTCATTTCAATGTGATTTGTTTCAAAATTAAAACACATACAGATCGTCATTCATATGTTGTTGTTAAGTTATAATAAGGTCCATAGAATACTTCACCTATAAAATACATCCTCATTTACATAAAAGTTGGGAGGCTGTACAAAATGTAAATACAAAGAGAATGCAAAGATTTACAAATAATACAAACCAATATTTAACAGAAAATAGACATAAATGTTGAAACTTCCTTTATGTGAAATATATACTCAATTTGAATTTGATACCAGCAACACTTTTAATTGGGAAAAGGGTGACAGAAGACTAGAAAAAAATTGTAATGTTAAAACAAAGCACAGAGATGCATCACTGATAACATCTGAGATTATCATCTCCGAGGTGTCCAGCTAAGCAATTGTGTTCAGATTTTGTTACTGCCCACTGCACAGTTATTGTACGATCCTTGTCAGGGACACATCTAGAACACATCAGTGATTATACTACACAAGATATGTGGTCAACTGCTACATGTGGTTTCAGTGATCAGATGTAGTCATATACACTAAGCTTTTAGCAGTGTGTAGTTATGATCGCTCACAATGTATTTTAAAACAAAGCATAAACAGGACATTTAAGTCTGGGAATACAATTACACGAAGCATCTGTTTGCAATAATTGTAGCTAAATGTGTCAGTACAGACAATTACATTTTCATGTGGGTCATATGGTTAGGAACGCCGCAAGTAATTTTATGATTATAGAAACTGGAGAATTTCAAATTTTGAATTCAGTTAATTTAAAACCAAATATTTACTACTATATTTTAAAATGTAATTAAAATGTACATTATTTTTTCCATGTTTTATTCAAGGAGGCCCATGGGCATCGTTAGGTATGACCACTTGAGGCTGTAGCCCTGAGCATTTTACCCCTGATGCCAGTCTTCCTTCAAAAAAAAACAAAAAAATAAACTTGACCTCTGATTTTGTTAAATAGCTTGAAAGGCCCCTGAGTAGGCTTATAATCCCGATGGTCAGGATCCTTTCTGAGGACTGAGTGTTAGCAGTATTTACTAAATCTCCAGAAATGTTGAACTCATTTGCACAGAAAACTTCAAAAGAATTGCACTGATTTAAATTCACAAAACTGAACGTCATCTTTAAAGTGACAGTGTAACATTTCCTTCTACCAAATCAAACAGGCCAAACACACAAAAGCGCAGCCGGCATCGTCGTCATCGGTATCATCTTCTACTGTTTACCTAGATTTAATATAATCCATGCAGTCAAATCTCTCCCACGGAGGGTTATTGTGGCCGCTTGCCCACCATCTGAAACTTTGGCCTGTAAGTGGAGTGGAAAGTCAGGAAATCAGGAGACCACAGAGCTGCAGACCTGAGATCCGTCAGCCAAAGCCATCTCAGGTATTGTTACCGTTATTATTTAAATAACTCAAAAGGGAAGGGGAAGAATTATAAAAAATCTGTTATATATTTTACTGGAAGCTGCTGTTGCACTTCTGCTTTCGGTGGATCGGAAGGAAAAGCACTCATATCTGCCCCATTGCCATGGCCCATAAGCTGGTCTCAACTCACCCCCGTATTTCACAGTGGTAACTGGTAACTAATTGGTAGTCAAGGCCTCCTTGACCATTAGAACTTGTGGTTATTTTCATACTGAGTGGCACTTATAGCCACATTAGTCACAATTTTATATGAAAATTACTCTAATATTCTAGTGTTCAAGGTTTCAATGTTTAACCTTTTAATCTATCACTTTTACTGCTGATGCTTTAACAATGAGACTTTACAATATTCCCGGTTTTTCTCTGTAGTGAGAGGAGATTACCACGCTTCATAATCTGACATTTAGACCAGCTGTAAGACACACTTACTGGATAGCTGATGTCCACAGTTCATCCATAATCTTTCTAAATGACAGCAAATGTGTACATGCCTATAAATACCAGTTTGAAGAACAAGGCATTTAAAAGGAAGATATGACATTTTGAGTTGACCTGTTAAATTCAGATAAATTCAAAAATCTTGCCTGCACTGTCATCTATCCAATGTTGAAAACACTAATGTGTAAATGTTTAAAATGAAACAACTTCTGGGTTCCATATTTTATTTTCAATTTAGAACCAGACCAGAGTCATACAATTCACTAACTCCCGCAGTCATCTATCCCTGACCGTAATGCCGATCACAAGCGGGGCGGTGTGCGATCGGCGCTCCCTTCCCTCACCCTTTAGCCTGTACCGCTTTTCCACGAGAAGGGCACACACACGCCCACGGCTTTAAGCGACGTGCCGCATCATCGCCCAACTCTTTAAAGGTAAAGATGCGTGTTACTTAATTTCACTTAAGGATATTCGTAGTAAACAGGCTATGATTTAGAAAGTTAATCAAGTCGAAGCGATAGTGCTGCAAACTTTGCGCTAAGGCATATGTGATTTGGTTTGATAGTTTCCCCCTGGTTTGCATTCACGCGTTATGTAATCAAACTCGTTTTCCTAACTGCGTGGTAATGTAACGGAGAGACAATACACTGTAAAAACGCCTTTTCACCCCAGCCGATTTTTTAAGTCACTTTTTAAAAAGTAGACAACGTAATACGTAACATAATTCATCTGAAAAAAGTACTCTACTTTTTGACTTCACTAACGCTGTTATTGATGACCAAATATGGAGGGAAGATACTTTCAACACAGAAGAATCTAAACGCGATGACGCTCGGTTAATGTTTTACTTCTAGACTAATCATGTAACTTTTACGGGCTGTAAAATGTTATAGTATGGTTTGACAGCTTAACAATCGATTAACCTTTTCTCATTTTTTTCTTGCTTAAATGCTGACACTCATCGCATCTGTATTCCTGTATTGCTCCAGATGTTCGCTAAAGCCACCAGAAAGTTCGTCAGAGAGATCGACCCAGATGGCTGTCTGATACCCGTGTCCCGACTAAATGACTCGGACAAGCTGCTTCTCCTTTCAATAGTCGTGAAGTCGAAGCCTGTTTGGTTCTGGAAGCCAACAAGATATATACCATCGGACTTCACTCTGAGTGACGTGTTGCTGGGAGACAAGGAAATTAAGACAGGTATGTTCAAAGAGACATATGGGATTAAAATTGTAGAAATGGTACCGGATTCATGCCAAATCAGATACTATCCAGATGGTCAGACTAACTCAGACCCAGGGGTGCTGGGGGGGGGGGGGGGGGTTTAGGGTCCCCTGAGTGATTGATTGGATAGATAAAGAAAGAAAGAACATAGATTGGTCTGGGTCCCCCTGCCTACATCTACCTGTTACATGAGGGCATCATGAAGGAGGAACAATCCACGGAGCTGCTCCAACAGCACACCTACAAATATACAGTTAGTCACAGCTACTAACTACAATGGCTGACTAAGGAACAGAACAAGGGCAGGCACTTAAATACACTGACAAGAAGGACTAACAAGGTACAGGTGTGGGCTATAAGAACTACTGGCAATGAGGAGAAGCTGAGGTCAAATAACAGATACAGAAGGTTCAAACACCAAAGAAAACTAAAACAAGGGGAAACTGAACATACTACAAACAGCGAGCAAAACAAGGAACCACACAGAAATATACCAAGTAACTGACATACAATGTTAGTCTCTGTCCAAACCTGAACCCACAAAGATAAAAGGGGAGATAGGCTAAGCAGTTAGGACAGTGGCTAAGTCACACAGCAGCCCAGGGAACAGGAAAACACACTAGGAGTTAAGGACACTAGGATGCCCAGCTACATCTGCTGGTCACTAGCAGAATTGACATGCCAAAAGGGGCAGGGCAGGAACCAAACCAGACATTAGCCTTAGTGCCATAGTACTAAACAAACTCTGGTGTGTATAATATTTTTTGTACAAGTGCAGAGGCACTCACTATTGCTCAACACCTCCATGGTTTGTGGGTGTGATTCCTGTCCCTGGCTTTGTGTGTGTGTAGTTTGCATGTAGGGACGCAGATTTCCAACCACACTCCAAAAATACGTGGTTAGGTGGACTGGTGACTCTAAATTGCCCATATTGTGTGTGAGTGTGTACATCCCCTGATGGACTCTCAACCAGAGTGTCCCCTGCCACGTGACTCATGCATGGTGATATAGTCTCTTCAGGAATCTGTACTATATAAGTCAGTGCTTCCCAGTTCAGTCTTAGGGGGAAAATGTGTAATGTCTGGAAGAGCAAAAACATGGACCAACTGGATCCATGAGGAATATGATATAAGCACTTATTGCAATAGATAAATACGTTCACCCTTGCATACTATGCATGAATCGACTACTTGCCTTATTCCTTACTGGACCAAGGATACACATTTAGACTAAAACACATAGTGCAATCCTACTGTAAATTAAAAATGTTTATATAAATTTATGTTTGAATCATTCTCAGATGCACAGGAATCCGAATTCCTAAAGTATGAGGGGATGTATGGAGATATCAAGAGAGGAAAGTTGGACGCGGAAGTGAGTCCGGTGAACTTAAACTTGGAAGGAGAGACATCCTCTATGCTGCAGTCCTCCTTTGGCACCCTGAAGAAACAAGAGGTTGATGTACAGCAACTTCTGGAGGAGTCCAGGGACAGGTGAGCCAAGTAAAAGTCTGGAAACTACATGCATGGCACCTCTGCCCATTATTTGGATGGAGATTACGGCTCTCAGGCTTTGAAACAATGGCCATTTCCTTGGCAGACTTATGAATTTGGAGCACTGCTTGATTAAGCAGATCAGGGAACAGCAAAAGGAAGCGTTTGGAGTGGTGAAGGAGAGGATTTTGACCACTGAGCAATGCACCATCTACGAGCAGGTGCAGGAGCAGGGAGACTGCGCTACAGCCCTGGGATTCCGGAAGCACAAGATACAGGTGAGGGCGTGTAGCAGCCGTCATGCAGATAGTCACTGGAATGGTCGCTTTCACTGGAAACGGGCTCCCGACGGGCTACTCCATCCTAGTTGCGATTTACTGTTTGGGTGTCAGGGTTTGGGGCGGCTGCAGAATGATGTTGGTGTCATCACTGCACAATAAAGTTACTGTAGCCGTGTGTTAGGAAAATTATTCTGGCTAGAATATAGTGATACTTGTGAGGTATGATAGGTAGAATATTGCAGAAGGGCTTTTAAGAATTATTCTGTATATTTTTTGTTCACTTTTGTTAATGCTTACTTTGTAACTTTACAAAAGACTGTTCAACAAGAGCATGGATGATCCAGCTCAATCCAGTCAGAAAATTCCATCCATCTTCTGTTCAGCATGACTGGGAAGCAACATAGAGCGCAGGGTATAAAATACACTACAGGTGACCTCTGACTTGATGAATCCTGACACTTCACAGGTTTCGGTGAAGAACGGTGGAAGCCTATACATGGACAGCAAAGTGTCCCTGGAGATTCCTCCTCAGGCCGTCCTCGCCTACAGCATCATTGAGCTTGAAGTGAAAGCCCACGGGAAGTATGGTCAGTACCTGTCAGTCCTGCAGTGAAGGTGTAGCGGCGTGCAGTGTACAGTCAGCACTGTCAGGCCTGCAGTGAAGGTGTAGCGGCGTGCAGGGTACAGTCAGCACTGTCAGGCCTGAGCACACAAGGGCTCCCTCTAGTGTTGATCATGCATCCCTCCTTTACCCAGAATTCTGAATTGGTTTGCCTGTGCGCCCACAGACCTCTGCCTCCTGCCTCAAGTCCAGGGTGGGTTTGAAGTGGATTCCAGCAGAGGAGCCCGAGTTGCAGCTGGGGGACTGACCGCGAAGGAATTAAAGGACCCAGAGGGTCCCGAAGGGGCGGCACTTCAGGTTCTACTGAAAGGTACCAGCTGCCACGGTGGGGGGCTGGAGGGTGTGCGGGTACGTGGCCTGAAATAAACCAGAACCGTCAAGACAAGATTCAGGAAACAACCATTAAAATTGTAGGTTTTTAAGGGGGAAAATCTGTAAAAAAAAAAAAAAAAAAAAAAAATCAGTTACCCTATGGCAGCCAGGTACCTGCCATATGTACCCACTATTCCCTATTGACTGTGTAAGCCTGGTCACGCCTGGACAAGCTTAGCATCATCTGCTCTTGGAAACAAAACACCGTGAGCCTAAACTTGGTTGGGAACTGAGTGCCTGAAGCCTCCCAACTGACCTTTCAGTTCCATAATATTTATGCGTCCGTCTACGTTTTATTGGATCTTATTTTTATTGAATGATAATATGTTATGTTGCCTTAATGCCATTCTAGGAACTAGGACTATATTCATGGTGAGAGTATATCGATATTAAAACAGACTGGATAACCCATAAGGTAAAAACTTTATAAGTAACTATAAAATAATACAAATGATGAAAACAATCTAAAAAAAGATGCTTAAGAAAAAAGCCTGTGGTTTGACTTTCTTCAAATTTATAAAAGAATTTATTATTCTGCAGTGTAGAATTTGTCCTCTTCAGAGCAGAGTTCATCACTAACCATCACTAACCTGAACTTGCCCCGGTTCCAGATCTGAAGGGGCTGAATGTCCATTTCCAGCAGCTGGCGGTGATTCCAGCATGTATCAGATGCAGACTGTTTGAGCTCCTGAAGGAGATGGTGCTGGATAGAGCAGCAATCACCTGGCTGGGGGACGTGGTGAGTCAGGAAACCCGGCGCCGGGTGAGCCAGCAGGACTGTGGTCTGTAACGCTGCATCCCGGAATGGGGAACAAAAATGCGCCTTCCGGAAAGACCACAGGACCAGCTTTAACTGCGTTCCTGGGAAGTCTGGTCGTATTACAAAACATTTCCTTTTGACCGGGCTTCTCCCTCTGATCCCCTCACAAGTTGGATCGGCATCACCGTGGCGAGGTGATTATCTGGGGGCAGCTGGAGGAGGGGCTTCCGCTGGAGGGGACGGCCCAATCAGTTCTGGACCTCTTGAAGGGTGAGGGAGAGACTGCCAGGGAAGTGTCTGGCTCCTCCCCCCTGCTGGCAGTGCACATGCTGGTCAGCGCTATGGAAGGTGAGTGGCGGAACATTACAAACACGGTTAGTCACTGCACGCCGCACTCAGGCTATTAACAGAGCTTTGTCTGTTTACGTTTGAAAGCAGCCTGTTAAAATGACCTTTTCAGCATCGTTTTACTTCTACAGACATAAACGCACCTGTTATTTACCCTTCTGTGCACATCGCTAAATTGCAGAAATGACTGATGCTGCTTTGGCAGCTCTTGGAGACTGTTGCACTCCATCTGTCCTACAGGTTTTGCAGCATTTGGTGAGTGGAAATTATGATGATTTTTTTTTTTTTAAATGTTTGACATATTTTAAGCAATACTGATTTTAGCATTTAGGTAAATGAGGCACCCGCTGCAGTGGTGTTCACTGGATTCTTGTCGTGGGTATACAGTGGGAACTTTTCTAGACGTTTATGGCTGATTGGCCTCACTCCGACCTCCACAGGTACAAGGTTTTGAAGAAGGAGGGGAAGGCCATGTGAAGGATGAAGGCCTCTCCACCCTACTGGACGATGGTGCCTTCCAGAGCGCAGTGCGGCTCTGTCGCCATTGCAGTGTGATCCCGCCCGGAGAGGGGGGTGCCGTACGAGTGGACGTGGGCCAAAACCCGGGGTTTGGCCCCATCGTCCTGTGCATCGTGGTCCGCGGACTCGCCTGTCTGTCTACACCGTGAATGAGTGTAGCCGGTTGGAGGCTGGTCGAGCGTATTGGATATGAAGTTTAATGTTTACGTTATCCCTGAAGATTTTGGGGCATTGTATCCCATTTCATCACACGCTCAGTATGAATACCTGAGCATAAACAGAGCACAGAACAAAGAGCCAACATTTTCTGCAGTGCATACTGAAGGTGGGATCTAAAAGCATCGAGGTTCAGAGCTACATCTAAAGCAACCACCATTTGCCACGAAAAATGTCTCAAATCTTACTCACCTCCCTTCATTTTCTCTGTACTGGTAAAATACATCTATTCCTGTTAAAGGAATTTTGCTAGTTTATTGATACCCCCCACCCCCCAACTCCTCCACCCGCAGTTAGCAGCTTCAAGCTATTTAAGGGGGAAACTGTTTTAAATAAAAAAATTAATCAGAAACAAGCAATCGTCAGCAGCCTGAAATTTATTACGCAAACTTATCAAACTTACTTTAAAATACAGGTCTCTTCATTATAAAATACTCAGTAGGGCATGTCCGTCACAAGAAAAGGAGAAGTTAATTCACACACAAGTACAACAAAAGGCAGGCTGGTCTCTCTCTCTCCGTGACTAATTACCCTCTAAAGAAAAAAGGGGGGGGGGGTCATCATTCAGAGGCACAAACAAACCACCAGTCATTAAACAGAGCATAGAACAAAGAGCCAACATTTTCTGCAGTGCATACTGAAGGTGGGATCTAAGAGCATCGAGGTTCAGAGCTACATCTAAAGCAAAACACATTTGTCTGTTAAGGATAATTATCTGATATATCATAAACCCAGGAAGGGCAAAATGGACAACCTTTCCTGCAAAAAGTGTGCTTGCAGCGTCCTGAACTCTCCTAGCTGAAGTAGTCAGGTACACAAAGATATCCATGAGGAATACGAAACAGAAAGTAGGGCAAGTTCCTCCCCTTGACTCTTACGTAAAGTGGGATTCACAGAGGAGAGTTGTGTAATCGTCATGGTGACAAGGCATGTACTGTAAACATGTTTAAGGTGAAAGAGATATGATGTTGAAATGTTTCAGTGAAAGAGGTCTCCTCACCCAGATTAATAAATAAAACTTTAGAAGTGGTTGGTAGATCAAAATGTTAGCTTCTGCCAGCGATAACCAGGGTATAGATACGCTAAGCAAATTGAAATATCCATTTCCAAATCGAAGTTAGTGAAATGGTACTGTAAAGTTATTAAAAAATAAATGTAAGTTCACTTCCCTTTGGTCTGTGTAGTAGAAAAGAGTCAGCTTACAGAGAGGTCTCTGGTGCTATTAGCTGTGCTGGCTGACCTCACATTACCTGGGGCTCTGGGTGGGGTCCACCCCCCAACCCTGCTCGCGATCAGGTCCGCAAAGCTCAGTAGACCCAGCTGATTGGGACCCACTGTGGTTCTGAGCACAGTTTGTCCACGGCCAGCTGAAGCTCCTCAAACGCCTTGTCCAGGTTGTTGTTGACAATCGTGAGGTCAAAGTAGTGGTCGTAGGCCCTCTGGATCCTCGCGCTTTCATCCACCGTCTTCTTTAGGTCATTGTCCTGAGGGTGAGACAGAAAAAGATACGGTCATATTGGAGGAAACCCACAGCCTGCTGCGTGTGCGTATGAGATCTGAACCCCCAGCCCTCGAGGTCTGAGGCAGTGGCGGCCCTGGAAAAGGCCAACGGTACTGACCGTGAGCAGCTTCGTGGTGATTCCCGCGTCGACGACGGCTTTGTGCATCGCCCGCAGCGTCTCCAGCTCCGGGGCGGCTATGAAGACGACAAACGGCATGAACTCCGCTGTCTTCAGAACCTTCAGTGCCTGCGAATGCGGGGGTAGTCAGGTCACATGACACGCCAAGCGGTTTCAGCTACAGTTTAAGCTGAGGGTTAAAAGGGAAGAGCCCGGCCCTACCTGAGGGTTGACGTCCAGGATGCAGGTCTGGCCGCTGCTCACCACCCCATGGATGGAGTCCATCTTGGTTCCATAGAGGTTTCCGTCATACTCGCCATGCTCCAGATACCGGCCCGCCTTGATGTCCGCCTCCATTTCTGTCCGCATCATGAAGCGATACGAGTGGCCGTCCCTTTCGTCCTCACGGGGGCTCCGTGATGTAACTAGGGACACACCAGGGGGTGAGCTGGGACCGAGAGTAACGCATCAGATGCCGTTGCCATGTCGAGTGGACTCACAGGGAACGGTGGTACCGAATCGGCTCGGGTTGAGAATCATGAGCCTGTTCTTCAGACTCCGGCGCCCCACCCCTTGCGCTCCGATCAGAACCAGCGTTTTCCTCTGGAAAGGGGGCATCTTTGCCACTTCCTCATATATCTGCAGTTCGTGACGGTCAAACTCTGAAAAACATGAGGGCGCCATTACCCCTACCGGCCCAAACATGCTTCGGATTTCAAAACTCAAAAGCGAAAAAGATATCAGCCCCTTGACTGTATACCTGCATTCTTAGCCGTCAGGTACATCATCCTCCTTTTCTTCTTCCCGCTGACCGTCCCACAGAGCATGCCTGATAAAATGAACAAAGTGTCAGTACTCTGTGCAGCCACCAGAGGGCAGATTTAACCTAAAAGCTCACCGCATACTGTGCCATCAGCCGTATAAGTAATGTCAGTTAATTAAAGCTAATATGTTTATCTAATATATATTTTTTTTAATTACTTGTTTCTAAAAGATTTTGGCATCTTGAGGGTAATTATAATACTCAGACTCTGGGTAAGGCTGGTGAAATGTAACAGAGTAGCGCTAGGCTAGGAAATGACATCGGGATCAGGGCGTGGCCGTGACGCAGGCTGGAATCGCCCAGAGAGTACCTGACCCGTCCCAGTCTCTCCGGACAAAAGCTTTCCTCTTCTCTTCCAAGAACTGGCTGGGGATCAGTCCCGTGGCTCCACCCACAACATGGCACGCCTGAGGGACGGGCGGAAATCTCAGAGGCGGAGAGACTGCTGTCATCTACTAGTCCCTTCTTCTACATCTTCTCTAGTTAAAGAAAAGAAAAACACATCTACAAGATCTGTCTAACTAAACCTCCATCTAGACATGGAGGCTTCTACTTCCAGCTAATAGCTTGAATCAAAGAAGACTGATTTAACCTGGCAGCCTACATCCTCCCAGCATGTGGATTCACCCATAGGTAGAAACAGGCTCCACCCACCTGCCACCAGTTGGGGTCCTCCTTGTTGACAATCTGAAGAATACTTCCTCTGGAGAAGGCAAGCCCCGCCTCTTTGCAGGGAATCAGGCTGTCATTGGCTGGATTGTAGTCAAAGTATGGCTTCAAGTAAACCTAGCAATTGTGAGAATGCCATGAGAATACTACACAGTAAGAATATTCTCAGTGTTTCTCCACCGAGTCCTCTGGGACCCCAGACAGTCCACATTCCTACCAGGAGGAATCAGGACCTCTGCTGGTCACGAGCATACTGGCCCATCCTCAGTATCCTGGATCTACAAGCCCACACATCAGGGACAGCAATGACAACTATAAGACGGCTTCCTTCAGGAAACAGGAAGGGCACAACAATGCAGATAGACATGTCTCCCCACAGCGGAGGCCGGTGACACTCTCAACCACAGGGCGAATACCCTGGACCTCTACTAGAGATGGGGCGCGGCTTAAGGGGCCCGAGAATGGCTATGGCACTTGGGACGCAAGCGCTGGCTGCTGTCAGCACGGGGTTTCCTAGGTGCTTCTCGAGGGCATATGGGGAGAGCGTCTGACACGGCACGCAGAGAGAAGCCTCCTCCCGTGCAATAAGATGCCCGCACTTCCAGCCTCCTCAGCCAGTCAGCTGGTGGCTAATCCCCCCTTTGCTTTATTCCCTTCTTATGGGAACGTTTGGTGGGGGTTACATTTCCTAACACCTTGGGAAAAGAAAACTGTACCAGAAAACCGTCCCGACGCAGAGTGGCTAAGGCATTTGTTTCTCTCAGCAGACGGATATCACCGCAGCATTCTTAAAAACAGCCATGTGGGTAGAAATGAGACCCCCCCCAATATGGCCCCATGAAGAGGCCCAACAGCCCCCCAGATAGGCCCTAGAGTCTCTGCTTTGAGGGTTTCTTCATTTATATTGAGATGCTATTTTTTCCTTGACAAGGAAGGACCAGACAATCCCTGGAACAACTGCGGTGTAAGAGCTGAACTCAAGGGCCCAGCAGTGACATCACTCTGCTGTCGCGGGGATTTGACCTGGCGCCTTCCAAGGTTTCCTAACCCGCTGAGCCGCACACGTTATTAATAGAGTGCCTCAGGCGGGTTGCATTTCCTGCCGGTCACCTGCTGACGGCGGCGTTACAGGAGAGCGTTACACCCCCCCAGCACCTCTGCCGGGTGCACGGTCAGGAGGATAGGCGTATCGGACCTGCGAGGGGGGGGCCTGCTCGCGGTAGCTGGGTAGGATCTTGAGGGTGAGGCTCCCGCTGCACTCCTTCAGCACGTCCTGCAGATGGCGGGGGTCGCCGCCCGTGCTGTGCCCGTTGATCTCTTTGATGACGTCACCCACATGCAGCAGGCCCTGCCTGTCGATCATGCCGCCGTGCAGGATGCGGGCGATCACGAGCTCACCATTCTCCACGCGGAACGTCACACCCTGCCAACGACACCAATGATGGGCTGCAGCCTTCTGGGACCTTAGGGACTGAGCGACTGTCTTTAATGCTTCCGGCACCCATTGGCATTAGAGAACCACTGACCAGAGGCTCCCCGCTCTTCTTCTGAATCCCGATCATCCGCACGGCGTCCGCCTGCAGAGAGTTGCCCATCGACGTGTCCTCAGTGACTTCGGACGGGAGGGTGTCGTAGGACTTCGAGGCCACCTGGTCGTGAGCCTCCAACAGCGACTGGACAGGAGCAAACATTTAAAAACTCAATTATCTGACACTTTTTAAAGCAACTTACACTACAATATACACGACCTCTGCATTGTTACTGTAATGCTCTACTTGAGCTTCCAAAAATAGTACTGAGCTCCTCCATTTACAAGAGGACTAAACAAGATATTCAAAGCCTAGTAAAGATTATTACTTATTTATCTATCTATCAGGCCAGTGCAAACATAGACCCTATCCCAGAATCCACAGGGGCACAAGGCAAAGGACACCCTGGACAGGAAGCCACATGAAGGACAAACATCCACACCACACTCGGTCCATTATATGTCGTGTTGGAGATGAGACCACTAATTATCAGGCTTCCTCGTCATGTGTTACAGTTTTGAGAACCAAATCTCACTCAGTCCTCATGTAATCCAACAAAGAATTGTCATTATATATCTAAAGTTAATGAAGTCCAAATTTTTTCAAAGACACATCCTGTGGACTGAGCGAGATTTGTAAATTTGCTCTTCGGCTGAGAGACACCTGGCTCTTTTACTGACTGTAATATTGCACTTTATTCCTTAGTAAAGACAGCCAGCCAGTGTTTATATCAAAGCGGTTTTCTGGTCACCTGGAAGTGCGGCTCCGTCAAGATCCTGGAGAGCTCTGCTGCGCCGCGATCCTGGAGGCTCAGGCCGCGGATATCATCCAGGATCTCCGTTACTAATGCCACGTTGTTGTCCCGGACCGCCTCCAGCTTCACGTCCTCTAGCCGTTCGTGGGCCTGTGTGTGTGTGTGTACGGGGGAGGGGTAATTTATAGGGGATCATTTTCTTTACCCCACCCCAAACGCTCGCATCTGAAAGGGCAGCTTCAAAACTGTACTTCAAGTAGCATATTATTATAGCTATTTTTACTATCCCGTCATATTTTCCCCCCTGAATTTCATACAAAAATATGTCTGGGGGGGAATGATAAGTTTCTTGCATGAGGAAATATTTTCTGAAAAATATTTCCTTAAAGTGTTAAGGGTTTGTTGACTCAGCTAGCCGGTTTCATGCGTACGGATCAGATAAACAGGTCACTAACGGGACTCATTCAGCTGACAAAATACAGAGATTAGCTACAGATGGATGTGGATGAGGCTGAAGTAAATATCGCCTCATGGTCATGGGGCGAAGGGATAGGGGGGGGTGGGGCATTTGGCATTTGTTTATATTTCCACTGAGGACGGGGATCTCAGCAGGACCTGTCACATTTCATAAATTTGGAACGGTATCTGTCCTCTCATTCCACTTCATGCTACGGTCCTCTTCAGCTTCTGCCATTTTCCGCCCGCCACCATTAAATTTAATGCCGAAACATCGGAGCTTCCGTGACACCCGGTCTTCAGCCGTCACTCGGGGGCCGATCGACGCTTCTATCGGAGGACCGAGGTTACCTTGGCGAGCGAGCGGACGATGGGGCTCTCTATGACGCCCTTCAGGAAGATGAGGTCGATGTCCTTGGCCCCTGTGGAGCTGGGAAGGTCACCGAGGTTGTCCAGGACCTGCTGCATGGCTGGGGGGATAGGGGGAGACAGCGGGTCCGGGAGAGAGGAAGCGTCAAGATGCCATTAAACCTTCCGCTAACACACATAGGATGCTGCCCTTCTGAGCGAGAAACTCCCACCCTGACCTACTTACACAGTCTGACAGGCTGGAGTGGCAAAACTGTGTCAGCCCCCAACCCCCCAGGAAAAGAAACCCAAGGCCCCTTACCAGGGCAACCATACTGCGTCCCAGGCCAGAGGACGATCAAACACAGGCCATGGCACTTGTTGCCCCACCCTCCCGTATTGGGGTGTGCTACATTTATATCCACAAGACAACTACATTTACATTTTTATTTAGCAGGGACTTTTATCCAAAGTGACATACAACTGAAAGCAAGATCAGCCAGTTCCTGCCACGACTGTAGGCTAAGCTAGCTCTAGGGCCAATGGCAACATCACTTTCCGACCAGAGGATTTGAACCGCCGATCTCCCGATCACAATAATGGCATGCTAATCTGCCGCCCCCTAGGGACTGTTATGTGTCGTACATGCCGCACCATCAACCAGTAAGCTCATAGACCCACGGCCTCCCGCACGGCGATGATCTAAAAAAGGTGAGATCCATGAAATTAGTAGGCCTCCCCGAGACACAGCGACCGCCGGCCTCCGTGGTAACCGGAGTTGGAGCCTCGCTAGCCGGGCCGAGAATGCAAGCTACGCAAGCCCAGGAACGCAAACCCGCCTCCGAGACAGCAAGTCAAGAGATATGGACATTTAGAGGGCTCAGTGGGCTTAACCCACATCACCATTCGCTCACGTTCAGCACGGCCTCCTGAAACGTCACACACAAGAAGTAAGAGAAAGTAAGAAAAACAATTAAAAAGGAAGAAAAATCGCAGCTAGCTTCTCAAACTGTACAGATAACCTACCATGTGCAGGGCTTTGGGGGGGGGGGGGTATTATGTTTTGAAAAGCCCCTCCCACTAAGACAAATGGCTTCAAAGCCCTGTGACAGCGAAGCAGGGGAGACCATCACATTGCGCTGCAGGCCTGGGGAGGGAGTGAGAGAGGGAGGAGTGTGAGAGGCTTCCCAGCCCCCCCGCCTCACTCTCTTACACCTCCTGCGCTTGCCTCTGCGTCGCTGCATCCCTGCTTATCATAAACAGATGGGCGGATTATCCTGCCTGCAAATATGTCTAATCCCGACTAAACTGGCTAAAGACCTTTACGACCATCCTGGTTACAAAAGGGCAAAATATTATACGGTTTTTATTTTTTAATCGCCTGTATCGCTTACTGCACCCATG
>JAABNX020000151.1:18282263-18299449 GCA_015163995.2 Mormyrus lacerda | reverse complement strand
TCACATAATGTACCTCCAGCTCCACAACGCCAGTCTCCCACCGCTGAGTCATCTGAAAACTGGCCTTGTTCGACATCCGCATCCCGCTCGTCTCGTGCTCCAGATACAGCGACACGGGCTGGTTGAGGTCTGAGTGCAGCTGTACAGACACGAGTTCCTTCACCCCCAAGTGGAAAACACTGGGGGCTGTAACCAGGAACCTGCAGAGATCATCAGACGCTCAATGGGGTTTGCTGCCCGGTATCATGTTGCTCATCCCATTGGTGGATTATGGTTAATAAGCTTGGAATGACATAACGTTCCTACTAATAACTGCATCACATCTTAACATACTAAATACTTCACAAAAATATAGAATAAGAAAGATAATAAATGATTGTCCAAACTGCCTGGTAGTATTCCTGAGGAAACCCTCACATTTGGGATTTTACCCGAATATTTATGGATGTGTATTTTTATAACAGATACTCACATGTCCTGTGCAGACACCAACATCGCAGCGAAGGAGACGGACATTAGCAGAAACACCGAAAGCTCCATGTTAAGGTGAAGTTCCTGTTCGGTGTCTCCTCAAAGATCTGCTTCACTCCTCTTTAATTTCCAATATCACTCACTCCTTTAGCTCTCCATAAGCGCTCTGAAGTGTTGGCATGTGGACATTACAGATTAAATCAGCCCCTCCCTAATTCCCATCCCCCCATGTCGCCCTCTGTTTATTTACTGAGAATTACTTCAGCCATTCAAAGGTCAAATGCATGAAATATAGGTCACTGCAGAACAGTGAAAAAAGCATATTGGATGTTACATGCGATCTGTCATTAGCTTGTTGGCACTGGGCAAACAGCACTGGTGTAAAAGCTGCATGCTGAAGTCATATTTAAAGGCAAACAGTGTAGGATAATTTATGCATTAGCGGGTTTTCGATGAACAGCAGCTATTTCTCAATCGGCCTTCAGGTGTTTGTGTGACTCCCATTTGGCCAGCGGGGACAGTCACATTGCGCTTCCCCTCAGTCACATGACTTCACAGAACTGATCCTGTCCCATGGCAGCTTGCCCTGTCTTCACCTCCTGGTGTTAAAATTGCATTTCTTGGTTTAGTAACTAAGAAATTCTTAGACGTGACACTATATCCAAAAGTTGTGGCAGCAGTTATGTATCTGTTCATGTCCTGCAGTTACGCCAAATTGAATATAAGATCATTTTTACAGTGAGTAATGAGTCTTGCAGCTACAAAATGATTTTAATAATATGTTTGTAACGGCCAATCATGAGGCTGCTCTCCCCAGCTGCTTCTCTCTCTATCCATCCTCCCAGCAGGCCGGGGCTCTGCTCTTAGCAGCCAGGGGCAAAGCTAGAAATTCTGGCCCCCCTGACAGGAATTTTGTAGGTACGAGCGGTTTTTTCCTTTTAAATACAAGGTTAGCTCGGGCTCGTAACATTTTGCGCTGGGAGACATTTTTAATGACTGTTGCCACATGGCTTCATTGAAACCGCCGCACTTACAGAGACATGCGACGGCGCGCCTCCAAGTAGGAACTACGTTAACTTTCATTTTTCCCTTTTAAAAATACAGGCCAGCGGTGCACTCACTAGCCTCTTTCTTATAAGAATCTGCCACATAAAAAGCCTGGTTACTATTCAATTTCACACCGTCCTCGTAAGGTTAATCAATGAGCCAACTTCGGGAACAGGGCAAGTTCAGCGCTCCTGCGAACATGAAGCTCCGAAACCCCGTAACTTGCGCTTCGATCATATATCCCGCAAAGGCGGCATTAATCTATGTACACGATGGGAGCATTTTGGGGGTTTAAAATAAATTACGGCGACGTTTCGCGTATGAACTCACGTGCGGCCATTTTTGCCCCCCCCCAGTCTGGGCGCGCGGCGCACACGCATGGGACCATCCGGCGGCGTGGCTAACTTAGCGCGGCGTGGACGGTCCCCCACTCGCCATCGCAGGGGGATCCAGCAGGCTGCGCCAGGACCGGGCATTAAAGAGCGACACACCGAGCTGCCGTAAGTGACAGATCAGACGTCTCGTCCCCCGGGATCGCCACGCATGGAGACTGGGCAGCGCTAACTCCCAGTTAGCTGCCTAGCCATCCGTCCAAGTTAGCTGGTCTAACAAAGGGAGGCGAATCCGACGCACATAATCCTAACAAGTCGCACGCCTGCAACATACGAAAACAGACCGACTTACCTAGATAATTTGCCAGTTGTATCCCCCGACCCCGTTCCGACGTTAAGATGCCCGCTAGTGCCGGGTGAGCGCAGGTAACTATCCCCGCACTTCGTGTCAATCAAGTTATCAAGCCTGGCCCCCGAATGACGTGCGTGTACCGAGCGGGGTCCCCGATACGATCACTGCTTTCCCGCATGATACGTCTACACTCATTAAACTGTTTTACATAAGTGTTCTCTTATTTATGCTGTTTATTTACACAAACGATGTGAGAATCACCGATGAGTGAAAGCATAAAGAAAGGACACATACTAAATTATCAGCTGCTGGACGCTCGTACATCCTTACAACGGTATCAAATTTAACATGGATATTAAATATTGTACAAAAAGGTACATTTATTTGTTTAGCAAGCTCACAAGTAACTCTACTATTGAGTCGATCAACTAGGCTGTATATTACTTTAATATTTAATCATTTTTATGCAGTAGGCTAACTCATTTACAAGATAACAGGACCTAAATACAATCTTTTAGTTATGGACACTAGTGCTAAGTTTCACACATACTCTATCATGGTATGCGTATCTTATTTTTTAAAACTTAGTTTTAAAATCCATCAATTCCAGCTGCATATCTAGCATATAGTTGGAGGGGGGCTGGAACCTCTCACAGGAAACAGGACAGGGGCACATTCTGGAAGGGATACTGGTCCATTGCAGCACATATATTGAAACATGCACACATTATGGACATGAAGGATTTAGAAAATATCAACTGACTTAACTGCATGGTTTGTTGACTGTGGGAGGAAATCCTCATGTGGGGAGAACGTGGAAATACAAAGTACACATACTCAGTGGGGGCTGGAATGACCCCTCCTCTCCTGGAGATATGAGGCAGAAGGTTTTTGCCCCCAGTGAGCTTCCAGCATTTTTAAATATTTTATTTTGCACATCTGTTTTGTAAATATAAGATACTGTCGAGGTTTCCAATGAAAATAAAAAGCTAAATGTAATGGTTATTGTTAATGTTAAGGCATACTAGAGTGTAACGTATTAATAGACACATTATCTCCAATAAAAAGCAATAGAAGATAAATAAATAATCTGCATACCCATTATCCAAAAATTGGTCAGCAGAGTATTGCAGGGTATGGGCTGAAAGCTATGTTTTATCTATGGCATTTTAAGATATTTCTCATTAGAGTACATTATTAAAGACATGCTATATTAGCATGATATAGTGGAACTGTGAATTTGACCTGCATATACCAAGTGAAAAGAAATTAATTGTTGCACAGCATTGTGGTCCTGTTGAATTAGTGTGTGTTATTCCCAGGTGAGATTAATTTGCAAAATAAAATGATCCATTAGTCATTGTCTCGTGTTAGTAAATGGAATTAACCAGGGTTGGCTCTGGGTGTTCTGGTGTCCTAGGTGAGATTCTGCTCTTTGGAATGATAAAGACCAATTATTCATTATTGTTTTAATATTCTTATAAAATCCCTATTAGAAAACATTCGACTAAATGGTGAGATTTTCCGGCAGCAATATGCAGATGCTGCTGTCTAAGCAAAGTACAATATTTGAAGAACACTGCACACCCTGAAGGTTACAATTTTTAATATTTTGAATCTTCATGACAGCTTTTATCATGGTATTGTATTTCAAAAGGCTTTGGTTATGTGTGACACCTGTCCTGTTTTTTTCTTACTGTTTTACTCCAGTTAACAAGCATGTGGCAAGGGATGCTGGGTAATCTTGTCTATTCTCCAAAGCCTCCAGTGGAATCCTGTGCTATACCACATAGCCCCCCCCCCCCGCCCTGCCTCAGTCAGGGCGATTTCTGCTACCCAAAACGTCGATTCTCATCTGGGGCTGGGTCTGAGTTATGGCTGTATTTTTAACACAATAGAGAGTATCAGCAATACCCTCTTCAGCATGAAATGCCAAAGCTTGTAATATGACCTTAATATCACTGGCATCAAGCTCTTTTTAATGTGCGGCTGTGTATGCTAGTATCTAATGGTACTCTCAGAATAATATCTAGGCAAAGTCCCAGGTGGCTGTAATAATTGGACTGGTTGAGAGCAGAGAAACAATCAAAGAAAATTATATAAGGCTTCCCACAATAAAAGGTTTTTTGTTCGTTTGCTTATGATCATATGCATCTGCCTGTTTCCATACACATCTAAAGATATACAGCATTTCAATGAAACTGTTAACATAAATTATATATCCATAGACAAGTAAACATATTAAATTAGAACATGATGTTTCTATCAGTGACCTTTAAGACAGGACTGAGTTCCACAGACAGATGCAGAATGAGCTCAGCTGTTGCAGTTTGTTGAAGCATGTTGGGTCACTATCATGCGTGTCAATTAAGTGATGCTGATTTTTTGGATGAGCCAAATGAACATCTGTTGTCAAAAAATATGCTTCATGCCAAGGTTTTAATAGAAAGTTTCAAATGAAAAGTGTACAGTTGCTAAATTTGGTAGATTCATCAGGACTTCTCAAGAAAAACTAGTAAAACAGACCATATATTTTTTTTAAAAAACAACAGTTTTGAATAATGATGTTTAATAACACAACTCACTGTACAAATAACATTTTTTATCATTTATAATTGCAATATAATTACATAAAATAATTAAAATATATTTTTAAACCATCTTGGTTTCTGCAAATATTAGGGCTGTGGTTACATGGTTTTTAAAGTGATGCCAACATCTGTTCTGTCATGTCACCATGCCAACGGTTCATCATATCTAAAGAGATAAAAAAAGACAAAATTCAATTCAAAACGTTTAGGAAGACCACACCTAATCATTTTTAATAGAAACATTTTGATGAGGTAACCTAAGTGTTATAGGTAATACTAATTTGCCAAAATACTTCAGTTTTGGTGGTCACTTCCCTAAAGAAGTAATTTCAAATCCCTTCCCTGTATGCTCACAAAAAATGATCACGCCACACATAATCCTTACCTTAACACTGGACTATTTTCTATTCCGTCTTTCATCACCACTTCCGGGAACAGAGTGTCTAATCTGGACCTTTTTCCATATCTGTAAATTTGGGACAGATTAGGGGGAAATCAGCTTTTATAATGAAACCCTTATACAGTTTCAGATTTTTTTTTTATCTTTGCTTGTCACTGGGGCTGCACCCTGAAAAGTCTGCCAATTGTACCCTTAGCTGTAGGCAACTGTACAGAAGTGGACTCTGAGGAACGTTTCTGTACAAATGATGATACATTAATGCTATTTGTACCTTTGTGATGTTCCTGAGTCCACCTCTGTACCTTAAAAGGTACAGTTACAAGGCTTCAGCCCCAGCGATAAGCAAGGGAACTATTTTTTACCGATAGTGTATAGACTACTCTTATACTTAAAAAATAAGTACAATTAGCCTTTTTGCAGCAGTATATGAAATGTATTTGCAGGTATACTTTTACCTAGCATTTTTTTTCGGATATTATATTTTAGTACCCAGCTGTCCCGGAACCTACCTCTGTCTTGTGATTAGGTTGATATAGTGTCTTAGTGCAGAATAGTACTTAGTTAGGTCTTTGGGAAGCGCACTTTCTCCCGGGCTCAGTGGTTTGGACGGGAACGCGTCAGCTAACACGCAGACGCAGTAAAGTGCGCAGAAAGTCACGAGGGTCAGCCGCATGGTCATGTGAAGATGCATCTTGAAGAAAAAAAATACACGCTAGGTTAATTAAGACATTAGTTTGTACATTTTCAAATATGTCTTATGCCGCAGCAGTAGCAGATTTGATCATTTTATTTTTACATGCTGACTAATTAGTTAGCATTATCAGTACGGTAATTAAAATGAAAATTATACTATATTAATTATGAACGGATTATGCTATTCCTTTGTTCTGAACGTTATATTGTCCGTAATAGCAGCCTTAAACTTGAAGCCTTTTAATACACTACTTGAGAAAACAAACCACTATAGAGTACCACCAGATTCTACTCCAATTGTGGTCTTTAATTTTCATAATAGGTTGGTTATTTAAAATGTAATATTACAAATCAGGTTAATAACCAGGTAACCGTACATATGGAAAAAAGACCACGTAAATCTCAGTACATTCCTAATACAATTTGTTCATATTATAACCCATGGCTGTGCGTTTAAACGTTCCAGTAGTATTAGAATAATGCAATTACAATTAAATCTAGTCATTGTAAAAAATTCACATACCCACACAAACTCTACCCCCTGTATAATGTATTGATTTATATTTCACATGGATGCAATATTTTTTAGGGCACCACCTTTGAAAGTATTGGGTTGTGTTATAACTTACAGAACGAGTACATAAATTTTGTCAAAATATTTTGGAGTCTTTAAGACGTATACATTTAAATCAATGTGTATAGGCCCAACTGAACTAATTTCAACAAAGTGATACAGTGAGCAGCTGTACTTGATCTGTGCATGTGATTTTAAAACCTCATTCTTACCGAGTCTCATATTAGCCTACAATATGAGGTGACGCAAAATGTGGATGTTGGATATTGCTTCCATAACTTTGGATACTTCACGTATCCATACTAGCAACGACGATGCAACCGCTTTTCTTTTTTTAGATACAATTAAAATGTAAGGTTAAACCTTGTAAATTTGAAAGTGGGGCCAATCTGGAGCAGTAAGTATTTTAATCATCGCTCTATTAATAATATTCTAGTTAAACTATACATCAATTGGCTTATAAAACTAGGATTGGAATATAATGTATGACAGATACATTTGTACAATAATTACAAAATAAAATGTAACAACAAAGATAACAATAAATACTTTAAATACACTTAAGATTTTAGCCTACTCACGTGCAGTTCGGAGGATTGACGTTACTGTAGCAAATTTGCAGCTCGTCCTGTGCGTCTCCAAGCCGCCCCTATACTCTCTGACAGCTTTCAGCCGTTCTCCATTATATACCTCGCAGCCCCGCGGCGGGGTAAGGGGTGGGTGACACCATCAAACTCCACTAAATGCAATTTAGCTCTCACAAAGACTTCCCGCAAAGCCACTTGTCGGTTAGTTGCTTGACTGTTTTGAGAGATAACGCCAAACACGTTTGCATTTCCACCAACATCGATCAAAACCGTTTCCACTATATGCAAGGAGATTTTTAATGGGGCAATAAACAGGCCTATTTTCAAAATAAAAAGCATGGAGAGATTATTGCACTGATCGTGATGCTACTGCGCACAGCATTGTTATCAAAAGGGGCGTCTTTAAATTTGTTTTCGACGAGACGTTGCACATAAGTAAGCTAATGAAGACACTGTCTTAGCTGATTTGACTAAGACTCAATTTCCCAATACAGATACTTTTTATATTAACAAGTATCTTTTATTCATACAAAATAAAATATTTAATAATGCATCAAAAGCTTGCCAATTTTAATTTTGGCTTATTTGTCAGATGAATCTGCATCTATACACCCATTCCTCTAAATGTTTATGCAATTAGGGTTGGTGTAATTTGGACCCTATCCCAGACAGAAAGGGGTTACAGGGCAGGGTATACCTTAGAGAGAACACCATTTAAAGAAAAGATCATCTATCTGACTACTGGGACTTTAGTGTGTTGGTGACACCTGCTCCTAGCCTCTTAGTCACTTGGTAGCTCAGCTACGCTTCTCCTCTTAAGACATTCCTCTAAGACCAGGAATCATTCTTGTAGCCCTACACTGAACCCTTTAAGGCAGCAAGACAAACATAGCTTTAGAAGGAGTTGAAGTGACACAGATTACTACATAGTAAATGGATTTTATTCTAGTAATTCCATTAATGAATTAATCTTGATTTAATTCGTGGGTCTCCGGTGAGGACTTGTTAAAGCTCTTGAAGTTAAATCTCAGATCGAAGCATATTCCTTAATTCGTCAATCTAAATGTCATTATTGTTAATGAAAAAATACATATACACATATTATTCTAATAAAATAAAATAAAATTTAAAAATCAACAAATTTCTGTTGGCCAAGTCCGGTACAAGTGCAAGTCATTAGCTACAAATTTGATTGTCATGAGATTGTTTGAGCTGCTGTAGAATAATACGTTCTTAAGTCTATAAAACGGTGAATACATAATCCCCCACCAGTGAAAAAAGTAAAATTGTTAAGAGGATTAAAATAGGAAATCAGTAAGATTCAGTGAGTCACTGTAACTCCATGACTAACCCAACACCTTCAGTCATCTGCATGGACATAATCTGTCATGTACTTCAATGTCCTCAGATCCCCACAACAAAGAGAAATTACCATGTAATATTGATTTTAGCTGAATACACATCTTAATTTTCTTCTAGTATCCAGCATCACTGTAAATATATCAAACAAGCTTTATGTTCTGATTGTAAGAGGACTTTAAAGCGTTTGTTGTGTGATTATATGATACATCTTCACACTCACTGTATGCATCCATTTTGGGCAACTGGTGCTTTCAGCCTGATACGTGTGTTAAATGTACATCGCTCTGTCTCAGAGTAACATCATCGCACAAGTTATGCGGACCCCACCCTGTCAGCAAAGTGCTATAATTCTTTGAAGGCTTACTTGAGCATCTCCTCAACTAAAATGAGCTGACAAGACCTGACACCGGAAAAGCTTTACACCTAATGAGGAAGCCCAGAGATAAGATTTGTTGATTCTTTTGTGGCTTTCTCTCTGATCTGAGCGTCACCCGCCACTTTCATTCTTTCTGCAATCCTCCATCTAATTGTGGATAAATCTTGTGTCACCTTGGGGGTTTCAAGCTCTTTTGTCCAGAACCATTAAAAAAAAATCTTACTATATCAGTTCTGTGCTTGTTATAATACATAATTATGGGTATTCTCAGTTAATTGTTCAGTTAATTTTCTCTAGTTACACATAGATGCAATATGAGTTGTATATTCATGTGTACTGATAAACTCTTGACTGATTACAGACTAAGACAAAAGTGAGTATTTTGAGCAGGAAAACTGTGAAAACGGCAGACTTTTTTGGTTCCATGAAATATTTCAATTAAGGTGTTATTCACATTGCATCAGGGCAATCTCATTCTGCTTTTCATCAGTCGCAATTCAGTCTAAATGCTGAACGGTCTGCAAAAAGCATTTGGACTTCCAGTGTTTTAGAATCAATCCCAGAAATGCAACAACTGATGGAATACTGTATTTGTTTCAGATATCTTTGCCCATAAACACATTTTCATTTGAAAAATATTCCTCAGGTTTCTCTCTCTGCAAGCAATAGTAAAGTGTTCCTTTGCTTACACTGACTTGCATATAAGGAAATGTCTTGAGAGTGGGGTACAGCATCCCTGAAGCAGTCAAAGGCCTTGCTCAAAGGCCCAGTGGTGATATGATTGGTGCTTTCAACCCACCGCCTGAACATGGGCAGATTCCGAACCTGATGAGCGACACACTGCCCAACTCCTCCCTCCAACAGCACAAAACTGATTCATGCTGTTCAGATTTTATAAGAAACCTTCCATAGGCAACAAGTATCTTCCTCCCTGATTTTTTATCGCATGAATTTAGAGCACTTGCTTCAAATTACAATACGGGAATACATCAATGAGGAAAAAAAGTGATTAAATAACAAAACGCCTGGGTTTTGATTACAGAAACTATTCCCATGGAATGTCAAAACAATAAATCAATTTTAATTACTTTTCAAACAAATGTTACATCAGGAGGCTGTGAATTTCTGGTGAAATGTAAGCACTGCACATTTATATACTTAGAGGCTTTTGTCCAGAGCCGTACCTCTGAAAAGCACTGAAACCATCCTGCGTGTTTTATAGCTGAAAAAGAAAAAAAAAAAATCAAAAACTATTAAAAATTTAAGCCTTTCAACCAATAAACACACACAAATCTTTTTTTTATATAAAAAGGCAAGGCCCTTGGAAGCAAATGTCATAATTCTAAACTTAGAGAGGCAGCGAGCTTTTCAGCTGATAAAATAGTTATTTCTGAGGAGCATTTTAAAGGGGAGAATTTGAGACATTTCCAAGTGATTGAAGCCTGCAATTTCCACTGTCAGCTCCATTATTCAGTCGGTGGAAAGCGGGGCACTGCGAACTAAACAGACCTTATGAAGACAGGCTGCACAAAGCAGCTCAGAAAAAAATGAATGAAATTAGTTACTGGTGTCCAAAGTATAAAAAACACAGGTTCCTTATTGTGGCCAACTTTTGGTATTGAAATAATAATGGCTAGAGTCTGAATGCATAAACTACTGAAGTTAGAGGGAGGCAGAATCAAAAGCTTGGAAAAGAAGAGGCCAGAATCACTTCACATTGCCAATCACTGATTGGCTACTTTATCATCTCACCTTCAGTTAAACCAATCAGAAAATGGCTAAATGGGGTTGACTGACAACCAAAAAAAAAAGCATCACTGAAGCAATCCTTACTTGGAGAAGAGCTGTAGTCTATGAATTATAGGTCCATATTTTATTAGTTGCTGAGAAATTCTATTAGTGTTTATTGACGTTGTCAGAGCAACAACATATGGGACAGATTCTTGGATTAAGGAGAAAAACTCACTTTACTGGTTTTAAACAGCTGTTAGAACACAGACCAATAAACGGAACAAATGCTTGTCTCTAACAATTCAAAAAAAAAAAAAAAAAACAGCAGGCAAAACTTCCAATCTGCAGGAAAATTTGAAATCGAAAAGGAAGACCTCCTAATGAACTGGAGCATTTCCAAATTTCCAACTGTCAAACTCTTAGGTTATGTACAGCCTTCCATCATGTTATGACTCAAGGACCACCAGCAGACATCATTGCCCGGAGAAGTAATCATGTGACAGAACATCAGACGCCGCTAATCTTCGCGAAGAGGAACACAAAAGCCGAGGCAGCAGAATCCGGAGCCTCGGGTCCTGGTAACAAGGACAGGTTACGGTGTTTGTGAGGTTAAAAAGCACCACAACAAAAATATGAATGTTTCCACCCATATGTCTTATAATCACTTAACCGGTACACAGTCTGAGTGGGAGTGACACTGAAGCTACTACCCCAGGATGCACGGGGCACGAGGCAGGGGACCAGTCCAATGGAGGGCACACACTGACTCACAAGGACAATTCAGAGAAAATTTCACCTAACTGCATTTTTTTTTTTAAATAGGGAGGAAGCTGGAGTATCTGAATGAAACCTGGGGGAGAAAATGATCATCAAGTGGAATTTGAACCCCCACCGCTGAAGGTGAGCCCAGAGTGCTGCCCACTGAGACATGGGGCCACCCCTTCGCTATAATATTAAATGTGTGCATGCTACTCCCAATTCCACAAGATTACCCTACATACCAATCTCATTTCACTCGTATCTGCTAGGCATCCATCAGGCTTCAGTGCAAACTTGACCTCTGGACAGTGCAGCTGTGAAAGGACAAAACATTTAACAATCTCTCTGTCCTTCATAAAACAAATTGACTGATTTCCTCACACTTTATGGCCAATATGACCTCTCAAGTAGCTGCTTAGATAGAGATAGAGCAGGAAATGGAAGAGGGATTTGTGCATCTCCAGAATGACATGCTGGGCAGGTTATCTGAAGCCTTACCCACAACAGCAGACAGCCCAAAGCATACATGTCACAGCCGGGGGAGGGGGGCTCTCCTTGAGCAACTTCTGGGGCGACCAGGCTGAGGGCCCCGGCCAGCATCCTGGGGTCAGCAACACGTTGGTCCTAGTTTGGACCAGAGGTGGGAGAAAGAAAGTACAGTGCCGGTAGACAGCAGAAAAGGTAAAGGTGATGAAAAGGCCATCTGAGATTCCCTGTGTCAGGGAAATATAAGTGCAAATAAATTCCCTTTGTTTTCTAAGTAACCCACCCCAGACTCTACTGATGCTGAGCCGAGAACTTCAGAGGAGACTTAGGTGAGACCCTGTGCTGCACGGGAAATGGGAACGCAAGGACTCACCGGGTCCTTGGTGAAATCGAAATCTCCCAGCAGCCCACGCTCCCGCTGGAGGACGAACACGTTGCTGGGGTGCAGCGAGCCGTGGATGACGCCCGAGCTGTGCAGCGTCTGCAGCCCCAGGGCCACCCCCCTCATGACGGCCGAGATTTCCTGCCAGGTGAAACAGGCCTTCAAAATGTGAGAAACTCTCAAAATACAATAAGACTGACGGGGGGGGGAGTTCAGGACTCACGGAAGTGTTAAGAGGGCTGGTGTTCTGCACAAGGTGCAATGTGCCACAGGAAATGTATGGCACCATCACGTAGGCCATGGGGTCTGACTAAAAGGGAGATAGAGAGTGCTGATATTTTAACTGGAATAACTTTATCAGGATAAGGGCTTCATTAGGTCACAATCAGTTTGACATTTTTGGAGGGAAAAAAAGGACATAAGGGAGGAAAAAGAAATGAACGGACTCTAGGAATATACAGATCTACATGCACCTTCTTACCTTGCCAAAAAATAGTGCCAGCAGGGGGAGCAGTCCTGTCTGCTCCTCACCAAACATACTTGCCCTGTAGTACTGGGTGGCTCTCTCCACCGTTCTGGCCTCTGACTGGGCATCGACAGAGTAACCCTACAATTCATTTAACAAAACTTTTTAAATTCTCTGTCCAGAACACTGGAAAATTAACAAAAGTATTCTTTGAAAAGTACAGAACCAAGCCAGTGGTCATATTATAAACTCCGAATATCAACATTAACGAGGCGGATTTGCTCAGGTTGTAACCTTAAGGACAACTTGCTGGCCCTGGAACTCTGTGCACACGAGGGGCCTCCTGGAACTCAGCTCTCGCAGGGGCACGCTGGCGAAAAGGTCCCGGTCAAGGCTTTTCACCACCAGTCCCTCAGAATTCTGCAACAGCCGACCCGGGTCAGAATCCTCAGCAGTGGTGGTTGGCCCATAGGGGGCGCTCGGGCACCGCCCTCCCATTTGTGGGGTGGGGGATATAAAATATATAAAAATAAAAAAATATATATATTTTTAATCAATGTCAGTTTTACTTAATAGTGTGTGCCTACATGCAATCTGAATTATTTTAACAACATTTCCACCAACTGACTGTCATTGAACAGTGAATTTCCACAGACAGATTTCCACCAATCATTTCTCTTCTTGGGCGCTTTGAAGTGCAGCGAAATAGTCAATCGTGTATGGCTGCTAGGCGAAAATAAAGATTTGGCCAATCAGCATCGCTGAATTAAATGGTTTTGGGGCGCTGAAAATTTCACCCCTGCTACAGAAAATGCAGTAAAGTTTTGGATTGCTCTCAGATCAGTCAGTCAGAGAGAAATTATAGCGATGACGACAGTTGAGGGGCAGCTTCCACCAAATTCGGTGAGACCATTATTGAATTACCCTTTTGCGAGAAGGATGATGGTGGAAAAACTCCATGTTAAGGAGCTGGGACCCGACAAGCCCAAAATAAATATCACCCAGCCAACTAAGGAGAAAGTTAAAGCCTACAACAGGACTTTTTGCAGGGGGGTTGGTTCCAGCACAAGTCGTGGCTGACTTGTTTTCCCTGCATCCTATTCAAAAGTGACAGGTGTGATTTGACGTGGACACAGTCTGGACAAAGTGACTTTTCCTCTCCGAACGTGTCAAGAAGCACGAACGATCAAGAGTTGATATGGAAAACTGTGTAAAGCTAGCTGTGCTCAGAAGGATTAGCATAGCGGCGCAGCTAGATGATGGGTACCGCATTGCTGTAAGAAGGCACAATGAAGAGGTAGATAAAAACCATCATATTAGATGCAAGGAGGTAATCTGACTAGTGTAAACATAATGCCACTGTTGATCAGAACTTGTCTTTGTTATTATTGTTAGGGTTTGGTTAGTGTCGTCTCTCAATTCTGAACTGGACTGTAACTCCAGGTCATTCACTCTCCCACATAAATCTTACCCTCATCTCAAACGTGCACACACAGCCTCTTTCTCTCTGGTTAGAGGTGATGTTCAAAACTAGACCTTTAGTTCATTCTAGACAATAATCTTTCTTGTCAGAGTTGTTTCTTGTCACAGCAAGAGTGCCAACACTGTGTTTCACTCACTCACTCTCGTTTCACAGACATGCACCTAGCTCAGAAAACACACACACACACACCTCATTTCATAGTCACTCTCGCACATAAAAATCTTACACTCACCTTACAATCACTCACACACCACCCCTCTCTCCCTTTCTTTTCATACAATCACTGTCCCACACTCACCTTAGAAACCTTCCCCCTCACTTCACACACTCTCTCTCTCTCTCTCTCTCTCACACACACACACACACACTTCATTTGTATAGATTCAGCTGAAATCATACCTTTGCTGTTAACTAATAAAGAACTTGAGTATTGTATTGTATACCATTCCTTTCCAAAGCATAAATGGAGCCTAATATAGCTGTAAATTGTTAATTTACTTTATCTGTGAAACTGCTGATTTTGAGAAGGAAATTAAATTATGATTGTGAAATTGTTGTCATTATCTGACTTATACTGGACCAGGAAGGGAAATCTACAGTATTGGCACGACGGTCCCACCAAGAATTTTTTTCACCAGCCACCACTGATCCTCAGTGTTATGCATGAGGGCTTCCTGCACGGGGGAGTCACCAGTAAAGGGAGAGGTGGGACTTTGAGAACTGTTGGGTGGGGTTTTGTGCACCAGTGATTGGCCACAGGCTCTTCTCCCTCATTATTGCTTGTTATTCTTGGTGGGGTCGCTCACCATGAAGCTGAGGAGGTCTGCGTCATGGTAGAGCAGCGGCAGCTCAGGGAAGCCCCCCTTGGCCAGGACAGCCAGCTTTTTCTGCACAGAAACAACAGCCAGCCATATACTCACAGGATCTCACAAAACACGGGATGAAGCAGAACCATAGTTTCCAAAGATCAGCCTGGCACCCAAATCAACCAAAAAGATTAATCTACAGCTATTTGCAAAGATGGAATAACATTTAAACAGTTCTAATTACTGAAGTAACATTTATCTGATCATTTATTTTACTAAAAAAAATTGTGGCTCAGGTTCATTTATATACAAGCATCTAAGAAGGCAAGCAACAACTAGAATGCAAGAAACAGCTTCTTCAAAAAACTCAGGTGAAAAGGGCAAAACTCTTACATATTCCTCCTTCTCTAGGCCAATCTCCTGGAAAAGGGCATTCCTGGTCAATTCAATCTGTGTTTTTTTCTTTTCAATCTCTGGGAGATCCACCTCTTCTGCCTGAGAAGAAATTGAGAAAAAAACCAGGCACATGAATATCAGACCTGTCTGAGGGGATAGCACTGCAACCTCACACTTCCAGGGTTGGAGGTCCGACTCCTGCCCCTAGCTCTCTGTGTGGAGTTTGCATGTTCTCCCTTGTGTGGATTTCCTGTACAGTCTCCAGTTTCCTCCCAGTCCAAAAACATGCTGTTAGGCTAAGAGGCATCTCTATATTGCCCATAATGTGTACGGACATTCCCTGCGATGGACTGGATGTCCCCCTTACTAAGGCCCAGTCGTCCCTATGACAAACTCCAGGCTCACTCTGACTCTAAACAAGCAAGCTATGGAAGCTGGACGGATAACCAGGTATCAGGTATTTATAAGACACACACCGGCAAATATGGTTAGTGGCAATCAAGTCTAATCCGGGGGATTACAGAAAGAGGCAGATTTGCGCCTGGCAGGAAATACACTTAAGCTTTGTCACGACAAACCCTTTTAATAAGCCCCACTTTGAAGAGTGCCCGAATTCTCGTAAGAAGTTCCAGGCAGGGGGAAAAACACAGCTATTTTAGGACAAAACCAGCACTTGAACTCAAAGAGCACAGCTTGGGTCTGCAGCTTATTTTTCTATTCAAAGTCGCCCACACGATTCCTTGTGCTGCCCATTCATACAGCTGTATTGTTCCCTGAAGCCATCTATCGAAAGCCCTCCATTAAGGGGAGAACAGCAGGACCCTCCTTTGCTCTGGGCTGCCTGCAGAGGTCTACAGCAGAGCAGAAGCTGCAGCCCGTACATCCAGAGAAAAATTCTCAGAGATGTGAATTTCCTCAAACCTCCATCTTGGTTGTGGAGTTTCCCTTTGAGAATCAGACCGCAGGTAGAGATGTTATTGTCCATTGACGTCGGGCTGTCACAATATCAGATTTTCTCTACACGATTACTGTGGCCAAAAGAATCCATAATCACCCCCCTCCCATATCACCTCCTCCAGGCTGCCCTGTTCCACCAGCCTCCAGCGCAGCTGTGACCTCAAGTGCTTGATGCGCTTCTTGATGGAGAACAGCTCGTCGGCCTTTGGAGTGTCATCCTGCCACCGAAGGACCTCTTCCTTAAACTGAAGGGCATGGGAACCGACAGGTAGACAGACAGCACATTAAAGGAACAGGCTGCACTTGCAGGTCTCATAGTGAACCAATGAGCCCTTAAACTGAAGAGTATAGGAAGACCTTATGGAGGAGGTGGTGTGCGGCCGAGCAGGACTCTGTGTCTGATCAGGTTACCCTGTACTGTGACCCCCAAGCTGTGTCTGTGTGTCTCATAGAGAGACAAGTATCTGTACAGTTTAAATTCACTTCCATTTAATTTTTGTTTATTTTTTTTTTTTTAATCTTTTATAGCTTTGGTGGGAAGCACACTCTTTCACTGTACGTGTACAGTAACAATATGGCTTGTTCTGTTCAGTTCTTTTCATCGATAAGTAATGGACCCTTGTGTAGATTACTGAGATATTACATGGTGCTGTGAAGCACTTGTACAGTGTGACGGACACATATATCTGCTGTCGGTCCCTCACCTGCGAGTTAAGAGAGTATTTCTCCCGTACAGCCCTCAAGAGACACTGCTCCTTCCCGATCCTCTGCATCACTCCGTGAAAGGCGCTTGACACTATCTCCAAGTCTCGACTGTTCTGCTCCTATGGGAGGACAGTTAAGGATTTTCACATTTGCCATTGTTGGTTACAGCTCAAATTATTACCAGAGGTCATGGGTAACTATGTGTAAAAACCGTGCCGGTGTCTCTATAA
>JAABNX020000151.1:18251187-18273410 GCA_015163995.2 Mormyrus lacerda | reverse complement strand
ATATATATAAAAAGTAGTTTATTAGTTTGAATTTATACGAGGTATTTTTTGCAAAAGATAAAATGAAAATGATAAAAAGAAAATACAATCTCCACTTTGCCATTTAGTTTCTAGAATCTGTGCGCAAAAATCCTGTAAAATTTTAAATGAAATAGCACCATTTGCATTTTAATTTTCCACTCGTATGAGTCAGATGTGAAAAATAAAAAAAATAAAATGAAAAACCCTTTTTGTCTTTTCATTTTTAAATTTTTTGCAGGATTTTTGCGCAGGCTTTGGAAACTAAATAGCAAAGCGGAGATTGTATTTTAATTTTAACATTTTCATTTTATTTTTTGCAGAAAATGCCTAACTCCCATACGAACTATGGTAGTCCCAACTAAATAACGTAGTCCGATCTACTGTAGTGCGACGGTTTTGGGAAACAGTAGTACTTCGGATGTTGGTTAGTTTAAACTACGATAGTACGTAATCATTACGTACGTAATAGTACTGCCTTTTGTGAAGAGTAGAAGTCAGTAGGAAATATTTTTTTCTGAGCTTACTATGCCATCATTTCCAATCATTGGCGTCATTAGGTCCGATCACTCGGGGCTATAGCTCTGAGTATTTTAGCCCTCATGCAAATATTCTTTCAAAAACAAATGTCAAGTCTCAGCTAAACTTGACTTAGCCCTGAGATTTTTCTCAATTGCTAGAAATTCCTCTGTTCCCAGTGATATTTTCTTTTAATGACTGTGTGAGTAAATCTCCTTAGCACAAGCTTGTGTTTCATCATAAAACCCGGTTGCATTTTTTCTTTCATGAAAATCCAAAGTGGGCCGCAGAAGAGGAAAAAAACATACAGGGCTGGTTGTAAAGCTAAAGGTATTACTGCCATCTGTTGATGGGAAAAAAAACTCATCTTATATCTGATATGAGCCATACCTGCTTAATGATAAAGTTATACCTTGTTCTTATTAGCATAATTTATAAATTATGTAATGGATGCTTGCTATCCCAAAAATTAAATTTAGTTCTAAGTGTAAAGCAAAGAATTATTAAAACGTAGTTGCTGCACGTGGACTGCTTGTACCCAAGCCATCAAAAATATTTAAATTACCATTTCTAAAATAGTCATCCAAAAGCTGTCTTTATTAAAACACATTTTACAACCAGTCAAGACCACATTCATTATTTTTTAAATATCAAGCAATATGCCATACTGCATATGTCCTTACATTTTAAAGCAATGTAGATGCTAGGCCTTAGTTCTACAAAAAAAGAAGAAAAAGAACTACTTAAAGACTTCAAAACAGGTTGGAACTTTGAGCCACAATTTGTGGTCATCTGTGTGTACAAGTACACTTACTTTCATAGTAAAAATGACCTTTAAAGGGACATTTCACTGACCTTCAATTAAGAACAACAAAAGGGCCATTCACAACTGAGATCAAAAGAATTCCAGTGCTGATTTTGCGCAGCCAGCCTACAACCGTTCTTGTTCCCCATGGTCTCCAAAACCAGAGCGCCAATCTGTGGTCTCATCATCATAGATGAAGTCTTTGGGCAATATCTCGGGGGGGATACAGCTCAGCTGCTCGTCAAATGAGCGCAGCGTCCACAGCTTCTCCAGCTCGTAAAGCTCTCTGGTCTCAGGCAGCATGAAGTGAATCACAGTGTGCCCTGAGGAGAACACCACTTGGTTAGGACTCTCGGCAAAATATCAATAAAAGATCTGTACAATAGCTAAAGCAGACTGTCACGATAAACAGACTCACCGAAATCGATGCACATCCAGTCCTCCGTATCCTTGCCTTCAATTATGACATGGGGATCAGCATCCATCTTGAGGGCTTTGTACTGCAACAAAGTGCCAGATAGGTATACAAGTCAGGTACCAAAAAACAATGTATGTTTATACAGGCTCCTTGTAAATGATAAAGCATACAAAAAGATCAGAGGAAACCCAGGTTTAGAAACATACACATTTTCTACACAACTACATACAGTATGTATTGCTGCTTCAAGTACGGGGTGTAGTTTTTAATAATAATGAAATAATAATTAAAAACACTGATAAGGACACAAACAGAGCATTATAAAAAAAATCGCATACATACATACAAAATGTACAAACAGCTATAACAGGAACACCGACAAGGTTATCCACTGTAATATCACTAATGAGATGATGACAGCACATCAATAGCTAATAGTCTTACCACTTTGACTGCATACTCTGCCATCGCTATGAGATGTCTCCTTGAGGAGCCGCTGACTACCACAAAATAATCGGTGTACTTCAGCGATTTCGGTACTTTTATAACACAGATGTCCATGGCGTTTTCCTGGCGGAGGAGTGCCACTAGGACGTCGATGTTAAATTCCTGCGGGATCGCTGTTAGACAGGGAAAAGTCACACTCAGGAATAAAGAAGGGAAAGTGCACAAAATATCGCTTGGATGCATAATCCAACCTCATCCGTGTTTCTTGATGTCACGCAACTATAATTTGCTGTTGTCAAAGCTCCAAAATACAGATAATATTAAAATACTGAGATTCTGAGAAACGTCCATGCCCCATAGTGATGTCAACTTGCTTGCCTTTTTATCACATACTTTAATTAAATGTATGCAGCTATTTATTAGTCTTTACATAATAAGTATACTTAGTTGCCAGAAACTGATATGTACTTACTACGCCTGAGATCGTCATTTTGGAGATCCGCTGCATGGTTCATGACCGGAGAGCCCGTTATGTCTTTATTGTGCGCAGTACTGTCATCTTTGATACTCTGTATATCGCAGTAAAATCTATGTTTTCCTGAACACCGCACATAATTCACCGAATGGAACTGATCATGCCGCGGAGTACAACATGTGTAACGAGACGGAAGAGCAACACACGGCCGCTTCATATTTACATGTAGACACTTTATGTTTTTTGTTCGTACGGCATCTAGATTTAATAATCCAGAAAGTATTCTTCTAGAGCAACTTGTCACACATTTATAACTTATCATTGCCATTGAAAAATAACATACAACCACCAAGGACTGGAGACATAAACGAACCCAAATCGGTGCACTGCTATTGGTCAAAGTTTTAACCAATCACAGCACTAGTCATATGCTAGGTTTGTTCATACACTGAACGACAGACGTCCGACCGCCATCTACTGAGTGGAGGGCGCATTTTTCCCCCAGCAGAATTTAATTTAATAAAGTATAATGCGGTGGTTATTTGCCGCTTGGGTTAAGAAATCAATTCCAAATCTTGACTTGTCCAAATGTGGCTTTCTGGCCAGAGTATCTCCTGTCCTGAGGAGGTGAAAAAGGCACACCGCAGCCTTATGCTAGATACAGTAGCTGGTTATGGAAAATGGATGGATTAGGAAATCTTGCGTAGTAAAACCCCTGGCTGTATAAATAAACAGTGTATTCTTTTTCTACGATGAGAAAAACGTCATTTATAGCATGTGAATTGCAGGGTATTTTGCATATTTCTTTAAAGGAAGCTGTGTTCTGCCATGGTTTGTATACTCAAAATGTACTTAGACACAATATGGAGAATAACACATCTTGATGCCCACAATGAAAACATCATTTGTGACAAACAAAGGCTGAATTAGGTGCCAGTGGGTGATTTGGGGTGAGCCTCTGGCTTACTGTGGGACTGTGGCCAGGAAGAACAGGGTGACCTTGCCTGAAAGCGACACCAGTGAGTATGATGAGTCTTGACTGCTCACAATGAGTGCATCTTGTTAATCTTCATGGATGCTTTTACCAGTGGGGGCCTTTGTTGGGTGAATCCCCAAAATACTGTCCAGGACATGTATATTCTGAGGCATACTGTGGACAGTATGGTTACGGAGAGATCCCCATGCCCAGGGGTAGTGTGCCTTCAGGCGCTTTGCGTTCTGGGAAGCCTGGGAAGCAACTGTAAACCTCTGCTAATATTCCTCTCCCTCCTCTTGCAGGCTGGGCTCCCAGCCATGCATGAGAGCCCCTCCAGGAGTGATGAGCAGGAGCTGTTGTTGTAACCTTCATATAATGAGAGCGAGGGCCAATAACGTTTGCTTCACAGGAGCAAGCAGGCTGAAGCTGAAACGCTAGGGTGCGTTGTGGTCAAGCTGGAAGCAATAGCTTTGCGTTCGAAAATAAGGCTGTTCAGAGTTTCCTTCTCAGTCAGGTGCTGCTGACTTTTGTGGTCGTCCTCGACAATTTCCTGAAAAGACGTTGTAAACATGTTGATAAATGTTATGCTGGTATTATGAAACAATATTTCCCGTCTGCACAGCATGTGCTCTCAAAGACCAGACAAACACAAATATGACATTTTTGGGCTTTCAGTTAAAATCAGAGTAAATATCAACGGATTCTTTCAAATGTTAGGTCACTTACTTTCCCACATACGTGTATATTACTGTATCATTATGCAGAACAGCAGAATAAAGTATTTTATGACTGTAACTATCCAGGCTTAAAAATAGACTTCAAATGTAAGATGAGTGACATGTTCCTAAATAGCTGTTTTTTACGAGCTTCTAGTTTTAGCTCGATGTCACAAGGTGTTTCAATCCGAGCTATTCGCATCTTTATTGACTTTGAAATGACAAGGATTCCTTTCAGTTACTCACCAGGTGTGTCACTAATACATTATTTAAAAATAAACTAGCTGATCGCCTTTGGCAAACAATTTCCAGGTTTTCTACAGACAGATAAGATTACTGAGAGGGAAAGGTTACACGGCGTCAAAAAAGTTCAAGGCGAGCTCACGAATGCATAATGAACATGCATGCGAGTGAAGTAGTCAAAGGATTACAGATGTATTACTATGGCCACCCCTAGCAGAGGTATTTTATTTGAAATGAAAATAACACACAGCCCATTGCAAGGGCCAGGTTAGTAGCTTAGCCTTGCGTCACATGTAGACACTAAAATAGATATGAACAGGGAGCTGACTTTGACCAGGTACATGGGAAAGCAACACATTGCTCACATTTGAGTATGTAGTAAATTATCCAGTGTAAAATGTGTATCAGTCAGCTTTTTATTATGCTTTTTTTTTAAAAAAAAATTGGAAATGTTTTACAAAATTGGCATTCAGAATTAGCATTAATTAACCTTAGTTAATGAAGAAGAATTGGGACATACATTAAACATGACAAAATGTATTTTTTTTTCACCATATAAGTTAGAATTTTACAAATCTGTTCAGAATTATTTTTTGTGAGGTTTTCAGTATCGTAGCACTGACATTTTATGTCGTTATATGGGTATGTGGCTTTCCTGACAGCCTTAATAAATCTCATGATCCTGTCTACATCCTGTATGTATTCTGTTGCAGGTGTATGATTCCCTGCGTGAAGGAGAAGGCTGTTTGGATCAGTAAGCAGGTATAATTAGTGAACTGACCTAGGAGTATATGTGTACAGCAGTCAAAGGTTTGGACAAAACTACTCTTAGAATATTTTTAATATGTTATTGTAGCATGGTGGGTTACTGTGGAGGTGGTGGGTGACTCAGCAGATCAGGCTGTGCTTGTGATTTGGAAGGTTGCTGGTTCAAATCCATGCAAGCCAACTTTCTGCTTTAGTAAGAAAAAACATACCAGCCCAGATACATTTTCAGTAACCCACAATGCAAAATATAAAATCATAAAGAGCAAAAACATGCAAAAAAAACAATTAATTAAATTAAGTTAGTTTGTTTTGATTTCAAGTTTTTTTTTCACTTTTTTGCTCAGAAAAATGGAGAATTTACTGCAGGAAATGGATTAATCAGGCCCTTCAAGCTGATTGGCTAACTGGAACAAGTGTGAAACTGGGATTGTCCAACAAGACTCTGCACACATCATCACCCCAGACAGTGGGCTACATACCTGTGCTGAGTGATGAAAACTCAATGTAATCTGTTTTTTTTTTGTGGCCTGACATGCAATTTTTTTTTTACTAGTCAGTGGAGCACCGTTCAGTTCTGAACTTGCACTTCATCTAAATTACTCACCTCAGGTGAGTGGCTAAGCTTATTTTCCAGCCCTGGTTTCCACACATGCCGGATACTTGTTTGGCGATTTTTCCTTCCCTCTTTGATCAAAGTCACCCCCAACCATCTCTGCTGGGTTTAGGTTAGGTGACTGCGGAGGCCAGGTCTTATGGAGCAGTCCATCATTCCTTTTTGCCAGAAAGCTCTTACACAGCCTGCCGATGTGCTTTGGGTCACTGTCTTGTTGGACAACAAATGACATCTTAACTGAGCATGAACCAGATGGGCTGGCGTGTCGCTGCAGATTACTATGGTAGCCATGATGGTTACGTGGGCATTCAGTTCTGATTAAATTGCCAAGTGGGTCATGAACAAAGCAAAGCCACAACATTATGCCTCCACCTTCAGGCTTCATGAAATGGCCAATGCATGCAGAAATAATTAATTCTTTAATCTTTTAGATTATTAAAAACATAAATTCGGGTGGGTGGACCTTCACGGTTGAATATGTGATTTAATGTGCTTCACAGCTTCACAGGATGTTAATCTGGGTGCAGGAACTGCAACAGCACACAGAGAAGAAGCTTCACTTTCAGTGGCTGCAGACGCAATGGAAAGTAGAGAGCAAAGGAGAGCCTTTAGCAGTTATTACTGACACGTACGCACTAGTGATAGACCCCAGTTCATCTGACTTCTTTCATGTCACGTCTTAACACCTGTGTTTTCCCATGATTATTTTCAGAAAAGTGACTTATTAACGTAGATAACAGGAAAGGATGGTTGTGTGTTTTTTGCAGCTGTATAATATAAATTCGTCTCAGCTTGCTCCATGCTTGGTCTGTCTGTTGCGCTGACATGGCATCCCTACTTGTGTTGTGTGTCTCGGTACTTTCCATTGCAACTCTGGGCTCATGTGACCTGGAGGAGAAGCCTTTCGTGGAACGAGCCGGAAGGAACTACATTGAGAGGGCCAGTACCTCCATCCTGACTGTGCCAAATGGAGGGAAATTTGGAACTTGGACTTGGATAGAAATGTGTCCTGAGGGATTCTACGCTTCGGGCTTCAGTGTTCGGGTAAAAACACAATCCTAGAGCCTCGTGTCATGTTAGGAACACAGATTAATGCACAATCATGAAGATTACAGCGTTGCAATGCTTCTATCTTTGACAAAATGACTAGTGGCAGCATCACAGGGAATAATTGAGTTTAGATGTGTCCTTGAGTTAATCCAATACATATTATTTTAATATAGTTATTGTGCTAAACGCCATGGAACAGTGAATGTAAGTGTAGAGAAAATGACCCAGTTGCTTGACATCATGCCACTTGCCCCTCTTTGAATGTGTTGCATAATTACATATGTTGCATATATTCAAGTTTTTTTTTTTTTTTTTTTACATTAGGTGGAGTCCAACCAGTATGGCCTCGATGACACCTCACTAAATGGGATCCGTCTGTACTGCTCCCAGGGCACAGACAGAAGCTACTTGTACACCATTGAGTCTCACATTGGATAGTATGTATAAGACGTGCTTCTTTGATACAGTCCAGCTGGTTTCATGTTAGAGTGTGACAGCAGAATGCGTGCAAGCTCCATGCACTGCATTTCGTTTACAGTTATATATTTAGGTCAAAGCAACCAGCTCCAAAGAAGACAAGAAGGTACTACAGTAGATTTTGTTTTTAAAAAATGTGTCTTGTTCCAGTTTCGGCGAATGGACGGACCCGCAGTGGTGCCCCGAGGCTGGCTTTCTGAAGTCCTTCCAGCTTCGGGTCGAGCCTGAGCAAGGCCTTTTCGGGGACGACACCTCGGCCAACAACATCAGGTTCCGCTGCACCAGCAACCCCACCTTGGAGGGGCGAGGGTTGGATTGGGGTGACTACGGTGGCTGGAGCCAGGAGTGCACAACTGGGGGTATCTGTGGTATTGAGGTCAAGATGGAGAATTACCAGAGTGGACTGGACGACTCCACGCTTAATGACGTGCGTTTCCACTGCTGTGCCTAGAGACGGGTGGAGCCATGGGAGTTGTGATGGTAAGAATCTCTGAAATTAGGTCAAAATTACAAAAAGGGGAAGAAAAGATCAATAAAGAAGGCAGGGGGCATTGAGTCCCACTGCAAACTCCTCGGGAGCTCTCTGTAATCAGCTTACCTATTGATTGTATCAAAATGTATCAAAATTATATGTGCATAATTATCCAAACCAACACATGCAGTTAAAAGTGGCTGAATTCTCCTTTAATTAACCATTAATTCATTAATGGATTAATTAATTCTCTTGTGCTAGGTTTGTTTTCTGATCAAGGTATAATTTGTCATCCTCACAGGTACCAGCAGAGGGAGTCATGTCACCACGACCGCAGTCTGAAGTTCACAGAAAAGTGTTTGCAAGTGCATTCAAATTCAACCAGCCAATTCATGTAATAGATTAGGATTCACTGGTATTCACTTGTGATTTAATAAACAAAGGAAATAAAATATGCATTTAAATGACTTCAAGGTTGGGACCGTGCTTTTATAACTGTAATAAATAGTCAAATTAATATGAATAGAACAGAGCCTTTCAACCTATTTACCTGATTGAGCAGCAGTGGCAGTTAGCCTACTTTACGTATGATGTTAACTAACTAATTGTGAAGATGGTACATGGATATATCTGGTGAACATTTCCTACTTCATATACTATCCATCCAACAATCTCTTCCAACTGCCTATGTAGTACTGCTCTGGGTTCTGTGCATGTAGAGTTTGCATGTTTTCTCCATAACTTTATGCAATACACTAAGTTTCATATATATATATGGATGGGTGGGTCACACAAGTGCACACACACGTGCACACACACACATGCATACACACACACGTGCACACACACACATGCACACACACACAGACACACACACATATACATGTAAGGTAAACATATTGTTATGGGGACCGCTCATTCATTTCCATGGGAATAATGCCAATGCTAACTATGACAACCTTAATCCCTACCCAGCCCTAACCATAACCATAAGTAACCAAGCAAAATACAAGAGTTTTGTGAATTTTTATTTTTTTCATTCCAGTCACAGCTTTTCAATAAATTGAGTTTTCCCTTATGGGGAAAAAACAGGTAGGTATTCATCAGTATGTGGGGACTTTGTGGGGACACACTCTCTCTCTCTCTCTCTCTCTCTCTCTCACACACACACACACACACACACACACACAGGTTTGTAACTATATCTTTGTAGGGACTCCCCATTCATTTATATGGGGAAAAACCTAATCCCAACATGACAACTTTAACATCTACCCAGTCCTAACTTTAACTATAAGTAACCAGACAAAATACGAGACTTTTGGCATTTTTAGTTTTTCAAGATAAAACCATTTTAATTCATACCTTCTGAGCCAACCTTGTGAACAATAGATGTGCCAGCCGTCATTTTTCAGAAAGGTATCTTATAAATCATTAATATAAAATATGCTAAAAGCAAATTAAATAGAAACATAAGTAAAAATCTGTTTTAGTACACCTACAGCTTACTTAAAAATTGCTATTTACACCACTATCATGTGTGCCAACCTACACTTGTAAAACATACTTAGCCTGTCACCAATCAGCTAAAGAATGCTAGAAGACTATAAAAACCAAATGTTCACCTCTGCCTACCGTCTCTAAACTGCTTGCTTTAAAGCAAACTCTCTCTCTCTCTGCTGTAACCAGGCATGATGTTTTTCTCTTCCCTCCATTTAACAATTTGATTCTCCTTCTTTCTGATACTTATGCAACTGCAAAAAGAATGTTCAACACCTAACAAATATGTGGCCAGTTTTTATATAAATTAAACTTGATGATAAATATTTATATGGTCATTAATTTCTGTTTTCATGCACTTGCAATTCACTGCTTCCAATTTTTAATTTAAACTGCTTAGTCGTGGAAGCACAGTTTGGTATTATAAATAATTTACATAGCCATGCACCCTTATCACAGTATTGAATGAAGACGTTATAGAATTTCTTATATCAGTATTTTCACTTTTGATCCATCTTCCATACCAATTATCCAGGTGAGCGTAAAGCCTACATCAGGAATTAGGAGCACTGTACACCTGCGACAGCATGACAGCCTGATGCAGGGCATATATATCCTCACACACCATGGACGGTTTCCGGGTATCTGGCAGACCTTCCGGCACTTTCCCGTTTTGCAGTTTCTCCCCAGGAACTCCCGTAATTTGCACGGCCCTCAAACTTTATTATGAATTTGCTTAATAAATTAATGTGTTACGTACCAGTGTTAAATTGCAGTGTATCTGTGATAATGTTGATGTTTTGTCATAACATAAACAGAATTAAGAATATAAATAAATCAAGTTACCTATTTAGTTATTTGTTCTGCCCCAATCACCCGCTCCCTCCGTGTGCCACGCCCCCTCATTAACCCCATGTGGATTCCCCGTGTTCACCAGCTGTTTCCTGTTACCGTCATTAGTCCAGTGTATTTAGTCCGCATTTCAGTTTGTTTCCCCAGTCTGGTCATTGTAATGTCAGCCTGTGGTTTGCCTACTCCTTTTGTTGCTGTTGCTATTGCTATTAAACCTCGTGTTTGCCCAGACTCTTGGCATCCTGTGCCTTTGTCTATGCTCTGTGCGCCGTCACGTGTGACATTATTTATCTTTATTTAATTTACTTACTTAACTGTCCAATGCTGAATAAAACTCCAATATTTTGAAACATATTTTGGCAAGATGTGTGGTTTAAAGATGTCTGTCCACCTGAATGCACTTTTGGACAGTAGGAGAAAACTCAGGTAATCATGCAAACGCTACATGCTCAAAGCCAGGGGGGTGGGATTTAAGGTTGGACATCAGCTCCAGCTTCTGGGCACCTGCATCTCCAACCACAATGTTAGCATTTATGGCTCACATGCTATTGTGAAGAGTTAATCTTTGTCTTCGGGATAAAGGTAAATGTTTTGTAGCATACAACTGTTTTTTTATTATTATAAAGAAATTGTGCCAGTGAATGATTATTGTGCGTATATTTAGATCAGAAGGTACATACAAGCCTTGTTTGTTTATCTGCATGTTCAGACACTTCTAGTAGTTGTTCCACAGTCCCAAGATGGGAGCCACTCATCAAAGATTAAAAACATTTAAAATGTCAACCTGTGTGAAATGTATCATTCTGTTCTGTTCTATTTCAGAACTGCTGCTCTGCTGCCCTTTTTTACTGAACTGTTGAATTTTCTGCATATCATTATTTAGAATGATTACAAATCCTGATTCATCCTCAATTTCCATATAATGAAGACCATAATTTGTAAATAAATAAAATTTGCATTTGCAGTAAACAAAAATGCTCAAGTGTAAACACGGCTGAGCGGAAACTCGACCCACAAGCAGCGCTGTATGTGTTTAAGGGGGTTGGCCCAGTTGTGCTGCTAATTAAAAACACCATAAGCGCCATCAATGATGATTTCAATAGTGCTAGGAGGGGGTCACCAATGCATTTAGACTTGGATTAGAGCTCTGTACATCTTTTAGAGGCCTTGTATACCTAGTATATATATATATATATATATATAGTGAAATAATTGTCTTGTTACCTTGCATCCAAGAAAAACACTTTTGGAGGATCATGTGGACTGAATTTGCACATGCAAGTTTTAAGAAATGTACCTGCTCTGACTAGTGAGTCCTTCAATGGAAGAGCAAACACTGAAACGGGCATTTAACTGTCAGCCAAAAGAACTTAGGTTATTCAGGGAAATATGTCATTAACACAAAAGAATGTGAATGTCACTACTGGCTGGTTGGACAAAGAAACAATTTACGTCATGTATGATAAGGCAAATATATTTATAAAAAACACAAAAGCAGATTTATTATGTACAAATTATACAGACGTCAAACGTGAACAAACATGGAGCTCTCCAAAACAGAAAAGCAAAGAGCAATGTCTTACAGAGAATTAAGCGGTACGCACTGGAAAGGTGCTCTTGAGAGCAGCAGTGGTGACAGCCTGTCAGTCTGAGATTCGCACACCGACACGGTGACACTCCTGTATGCTAAGGACCATGAGCAAGCAGTGGGAAGCAGAAAAATTCAAAGACCTATAACTACACGCCATCTGAGTGGCGGGTGTAGCACTTGCGGCTCCCATTCAGAACAGGATTAGTGGATGCTAACAGCCCTGGGGAAAAAAAACGCAGCCAGGTTCTGCTGCAGTCAGGCCGCCTGTCTTTGTCAGGGCGCCACAAAGACGGCCATTCAGCTCCAGCCTACAGAGCGTGCTTCATGTCTTGCTTTGGTCTGCTTCCTCGTCTCCCCATTCGTGCTTTTTAGCTTGCCACCAGAGGATAGTTGCAGGCATTGTTTGATAGTCTGTCCACCTTCTCTCATCCCCCCAGGAGGATGTGAGAGGCAGGAAAGGTAGGAAATGCATAACATTTACCACCATTTCTGACACTTATGCCAGAAGCCCTATCCTCACCAGAATCTGTGAATGCTACACAATAGGAGCCCATAGAAAATCCCCATTGCGTTTTCCAATACATCATGAACACGTCATTAAACAACATACAAAACTGCAGGAAAACATGGAATCACACAATTCTAATACACAGATTTAGCAGCATGAGCAAAACACTTTTGAAAATCACAAATCGGCTGAAAAGGCAACTGCATTTTAATATGGATAAACACAAACAATGACATCTCAGGGAATGTCTATTTTCAATTCAAAATAGCAGATTGAAGTCAAATTGAACTCTTATTAATCAGCCAAAACCCACAGCTGAGATTTTCGAAAACAGAAGGTGGGTGGAAACAACATCCTGATATATGTTTAGAAGTGTCATGTGACATGACTGTGGCAACCAATCACACACTCAAAATGATTTCCATCTGTAAATAACAGTGGATAGGCAACAAAGTAGTTCAAACATTAGCCTCTGACCTTGTCTAGTGTCCAAATGGTTGGACCCCGTAAAACCGGAGCGAAACCGGGACAGAAGAAGTCCAGCAGATGCAGCATGAAGAAGGTTTTTGAATTCCAGGGGCCCACAAGCTCCCAACAACAATGTTATTACAATATCTTTTCCAAAAAACACTGGACTTCATAAAAATACATTATCATCAAACTAAATTCTAATATTAACAACTGTATTTTCAGCCATATACTGTCAATATACTAACAAGACACATTCCATTTTTTTTGCACACACAATCTTTAAGCTCAAAATATAATATAAACCTCCAGATTTCACTAGAAGGCTGATGACTGCCTTTTTAGAGTGCTACACATCTCTGCAGAGGGACTTGTTAAACAAGGCAAGCCAAAGGTATTTAACAGCAACATTTATTCAACACCTACAGGCCTGTATGTTAATGAAAAAATGTATCCATTTCAGTAGATTTAACCAGAGTTGGTCTGACCTTTTGGTTTTTGTAGCTAACTTTGACATAAACATCATCAAGCTTTGCTGTTCGCACAATTAAAAGGCAGCTAATAACGTTAAACGTTAAGCTACATGGGGAAAATATGCAATAAGAAATAAATATCATTTGTGTTATTGCCGAGCATATATCCTGTTTGTTTTGGAAAAGTTATTCTTTGGGGGATTTAAAAATAAAATTTACCAGGAATTAAATGACAAAAGCATCTGTTTTATAATTTTTGGATTTTACTTTTGCCAAAACTTATTACCGTAGGCTGGGGTGGAGGAACCGGGGGGGGGGGGGACATATACCCCCCAAAATTTAATTTGTCTCCACCCCAAATACAGACCCTTGCAATTATATCATTAAGTCCTCCAATATCAAACTCTCTCCTACACCCTTGACAGTGGGTCTTTTAAAGTTAAAGTGATTTAAAGGTCTACATATTACCTCTGGAATTTAGCTGATCTGTATTGTCTTCGAGAAACAGTCATCTTGCTTGGAATGTACTGGGCTACCACAGGAACGTCAAAGCAGCTGACCACCCTGGGCCACACTGGGACATCAGTCTGAGCTCTTAGCTCCGGTTTTAAAAACGTGGCCATCGATAAACCTTCATTAAAGCTACAGCGGAGGGAGGAACAAGCTCTTCTCAGGTCAACAACTATCTATTTCCTCATTACACACCCAGGTCAAAACAACATTCTATGCAATACAAAAGCAGAATTTCTTTATATTCAGCAGACTGTTTTTCCGTATTGGAAGTTTTTTCTATTTCCTACTTCTTACCCCAGCATTATTAGCAAGACGATATCAAAAAATAACTTAACAAGAAAAATACAATCATAAAAACTCAGGGCACAGATACAAGACTTTGCACTTCTAAGCATTCGCTGAAGGAGAAAATGATGTGCCTTTACTTCACTGCATTTTATCCCAAATACGCTACTAAAAAGGTCTCCCAATCTCCCTCTTGCAGTGGTAGTAGAAATGCGGCGATGTGTGAAGAATGAGGCTTTGGACCAAGGCCAGGGTACATTGGTGCAGCAGAGGACTGGTGGACCAATGAACTGAAGCAGAAGGCCGTGTCATGTGACTGTCCTGAGAATTTGTATTACAGCATGATACAACACTGTTTCATCACAACTTGATTTCAAACTTTTCTTACGAGTACAGTATGTTGCAACACTCCCCTCCCTCCCAAATTTCTCCCCTGTCTTTCACACACTTTGGAAGAGCCAGCGATCCCCACAGCTTTCCTTTTCGGCACAAGATGCCTGATACAGAAGGGGGGGCGGGCAGACAGGTGCATCCTTCTTCCACTTGCTTCTTGGTGCCTCATGGGTTCCAGGCTCTGTAAGTCGCCAGTAAGAGTCACAGTAGAGCGATGAGAGGGGAGGTGGGACATTGGCATTTCAACACGGCTGACAAAACACAGAGCACTTCTGCTTTGTTTCTGGATGTCCTCGCCACGGATGGAGTAGCTCCACACATGGCTGAGAGTGCCCCGCCCAGCCCCCACAGCCCCCACTCGAGGTCTCACCAAGTTTCCATTCCTCTCTTCATTAGGTTACCTTCAGAATCATATAGTTGCATGTACACAGAAGCTGTTGTGGGCCTACTTCAGTTTTATTATTTTAAATTTTTATTTGATTTAAATGCTGACATTTCAATGCTGAGGGAGCAGGACATGTGATTGTCTTAGTCACTGTCAATCTTAAGACTAGGGTTGCTAGAGTGGTCTGGAGAAGAGGGGAATCCCAAGGTCTCCTGTGTGAGCCCCGACTCCATCGAAACCTGGATCTCAACATGGGAGTCTCGCTTGCACTGCTCTGCCTGTCCCACACTACTGTTATTAGATGCTCTGGCCCTGTGTTCCTCTTTGCCTGCCCCTCCCTTCATGACCTGCACAGCTAAATTCTTTTCAGACCCCTCTTCAGCCAGGTATTCCCTTTCTTTTTTAGCCTCCTCTTTCCTTCCCATATTTTTGTTTTCAGTATTTGCCTGGGTCTTATCCTGCTTCTCCTCTAGGTTTTCTACTTCACCCTCTTCATGGACGTCAGTCTCCACCATCCCTTCTCCTTCTCTATCTTCTTCAGTCTTCACCTTCTCCCCACTCTCACTAATCCCATCTTCAGCTGCCGGCTCAACTTTCCTCTCTTCATTGTCTCTCTCCAGGCATAATCCCTCACTTTCCCTGTTCTCATCATTCCTTCTCACCACAGCTTCCATCTCTGCCTTTGACATGTTCTCCTCTTCGTCCGACACCTTTGGCTCTGTCTCTTTCTCCACTCCTTGGGACTCGCTTTTCTTGGCTTTGTCATTTGGAGCATCTTTGACAGAGTTCTTATTTGACTTGTTCCTGGTTTTGAAATTAAGTTTCTGTAAAGCAGAAAGAAACTCAAAGCGTAAGTAGGGCTCTTCTATTCCTCAAAGTTTAAACGGAAAAAAAGTGCCAGTTCTTTAAGACAAGCAAGCTGTTTCATAAGAATGGACGATGAAAGAACTGGGAATGATAAAGTGACTTCTTACAAAGTAAAAATAGATGTAGCTGAAATAGACATAGCATAAGTAACAGTCACAGTGGCAGCCAAGTAGAGACACCTCTGGGATGACAAAGTGTTAAATATCTATAAATACTTCTGAAATCCAACCAGCTGTGCATGACAATGAAACAGTTCTTATCAAGTGATGAGATTAAGTTGTGCTGTGTTGTGTAAATGAAGAAGTAATCCTCAGAGGCAGAGCTGATTTCCCTGAGGACGCATGCAAATTCTACAAGAAAACGTAAAAAATAACAATGAGGCTCGCCAAAGGATCTAAAAGCATTAACTACATTAATGGCGAATGACATAGAAATATTATGGTTCACTGAAATTATTCAGTGCTTGATTTGTCGATAGGGAGCCACTCATGCATGACTGTCAGAGGGCCTCAAAAGCCTCTGTTTCTTATCTTCATGCCATTGGACTCCTGGAGTTCAGAGATGGTTTACTCTGACCAGTGCTTCTTACGTCTAATGCAAACAATAACAAGGTGTGTCGAAAGAAGTGGGATGAAGAGCACAGCGTTGTTCTTTGGCGCGAGCGAACTGAGCAGCGCCAGACGACACAGGCGCGGGAATGTGGGGTCACTACCTTGGATTCTTTCTTCTTGCGTGGCAAGACAGGCCTCTGGAGGAAAACGATCTGCTTGGTGGCCAGACTTCCGTCGCTGTAGGAGAGAAGAATAATCGCGCATGGATCTCTGCTTCCAGGCCACAAATACTACCCCTCGCAAATAATTACTATAACTTTCCCAGCAACTTTAATGGATACTTCACTGCATAAAAAGAAGTTTTCAACCCCACATAAAAATAACATTCCTCATCTACATCTTCAATTTTTTTAAATCACATTATCTGTAACCTTATTCAGCTTCTCCCAAAATAAAAAGACATACTACAGTATAATAATCTTTTGAGAAGCAGGCCTGTAAGTGCAGGGACACACAATAAATACAAAAGACTAGTACACTGTCAGACCATGTAGGGAGTATGTGAATAGATGCATGGTAGACCAACATGGAGAACAAGCGAAAATGTATAAACCTATTAGTATCTAGGACAGTGATTTGATTAATTTGCCCTATTCCTGCATTCTGTGGGTGCTTTCTCTGTTAACAAAATGAGAGTTTAAAATAGAGATGTGATTAATCAGTAATGCGCAAAAATGGTCACAAATATCCGTGAAGAGAAGGAGTACTCATGAGCTCAGAAAGCATGAATAGGGACCAACAACATGTGTGAGATGTGGTTCCCCCAAACATCCAGCTATGCTCACCATCCATCTACCCTCTTGTTCCACACAAAGGCACCTGTCCACCTTAAATTCATTCATTCATTAAGCTTTATTTTACCAGTCAGACGAAATACCGCACTCACTACTCATGTCATGTAATAAATATAATAAAGCCTATAAAAATCACGTCTTAGCATTCCAATTAATTCCAGAATAATTAAAATAAAAACGTACCCATATTACAAAGGTCAAGAATGACATGTAATGACTGAAATAAAAAAAAATCTGTTACAATAATATGAACGGAAGATATTTTTATATTTTGTTTAGTCGCATAACTTACACATTTATTCTTTCTCCAATTCTTTGCCAAGCCAACTCCCTGGCTTTATTTATGGCCACAGTATTGTCTTTTTAGCACTTACATCTTTGTATTTTTCATACAGCTCTATCAGCAGCGTTTGTTCTGCAGCAGAAAAAAAAACACAGCTCTCATTTTACACGCTTTGCGACTCATTTGATCGATCTATCGATCATCCAATCCTTTGGGCTTCATAAATATCTCGGGTGTGCGCACTAAGTGAGAGTATGCAAGTCTGTCTTGTATGAGTCTTGATTAGTTAAAGCTTAACTGCGTTAATGGAACGGCGTGAGACTAAGTTTAGAGATGGCGCTAGTTTGAGTCTGACTTTTTCAGGAAAGTCTGGCTTTCTTTAGCTACTTTCATGGAATACCCCCCTGCCAAGTGCCAGAAAGCACTTGTAAAACAAAACAAAAACGGAAACAAAATAAAAATAATGAAAATAAATAATAACGAACAATAAAAATTAAATTAAACCCATAAGAGAATGATTAAACAGAATACCTTCTCTGATTACGACTTTTACTATCAGGCAACACTAGTAACCCTTTAGAGTTTCTGGAGAGTTAAAAAAATGTTGCTTCATATAGTTAAAACTGGGTTGCCTTAAGTCAATGAAGCTTTGTCATCTTTGATTTGTTTTGCATAGTCTTAGCACTCTGTTGAGGCTAGCTGGGTTGATGTGGCTTTGCTTATTTAAGGTATCATAGTTACCTGACTAGTCAAAACAGCTTGGAATTTCTTTTTTGGGTCTTTTTAGACAACCTCCATTTGTTCTAGTACATTGTTTGCCTCAGGATGCCATCAGGTTATTTCATGTAAAGGATTTGATGTTTCATCCGCTTCTGACATGCTCTTCACTGTTCATACTTATTTCAAATTCCCTTATGACACCATAACTGAAAGGCCTATGGGGTATGAATGACAGCTTCAAGACAATATGATTATCCAGTAATAAAATTACCTCCCATTCTTAGAAGGTTATATACTATAATGTAATTTATTATGACTCTGCACTAAAGACTTTCAAAGTAATCATGGTTTTGTGGGATAGATGAACAGATGGAGTGTTATCAAGCAGCTTCATTACATATTTACGGGGCCCACCTGGAACTTAATGAGATACCTAGAGAGGGATTAACTTCTACGCTATTCAATTCCGGCCCATGCGTAAATTTTACAAGATTGACATGGTGGTGTAGAGGGATTTTACCTGTTAGTCTTGACAACTGGTGTTGGCAGTACACAGGTGAGCCTCCATCCATATGTCGCTAGAGACTGGAGTAGTGGAATATAATCAGTCTTCACTCCCACGCCCTGTAGAAAGCATACAATTCATTAGCAAAAGCAGAATTCTGGGTTATATACCAAGACATTTCAGAAAGAGGATTTAATTCATTGGAAGATTAGCAATATTTTAGGTTTCTCTTTGAAGACTTAGAAGCGCTACTCCTATTTGCATTTATGAAAGGTGAAAGTTTATTCAAATTTCAATAGAGATAAAGCGCTCATTTTTAATTGGCTCTATTTAAGTAACAATACATTTATATATTGATTTACTTGACAGTAACATCACTGGAAAATGTGTTGCAATAGGCTAGCTGAGAAAAAAAATCTGTTAGCAAATTGCTAGCCAGTACACTACAACTGAATTGTTACTTATCCTGTTATATTTAAGGAATTAGATCTGGCATTCACAATTCTGGACCCTGGGGCAGTCTGCAGTGTTCTTTGCTCCCTGTCAGCCCACGATGGCTTCATCGATGCGATTAGTTGTAGAAGCTTCTTAGTCTGCTTTTTAGGTGTTAATGAGGAGCTAAGTGAAATGTGTCTTGTAAGACCTGCAGGACCCCTCAGAACCAGAGCCTTGCCTTCTGGAGGTGATGGAGTACTGATATGGATCAGGCCACAGGATGAAAAAGGACCATAATGCTTGGTGTATTGGTCATCATATCAGTCTGTTTAACAGAGGTAACAGAAGTGTACAATGTTTTATTACCATATTAACCCACTGTCAATCTGAGATGGCATCAGTATTGGGGAGATAAGAGCAGTAGGCTACTTCATGCTTAATACTGAGTTTCAAGAAATACCTGAAGACCCTTCTGTTCCAGGAATTCCTCTACTAGCCTGATACCTCTCTCTGGTCCCTGAATGTTCTCAGTGTTGCACTCTCTGCTTATTGAACATAAGTCTTAGTTTCTTGCTTTGTTTGGAAGATGGTATGTAGTTCTTACACTAATACTGTTCACACTTGTACCTGGGCACTCACTGGAAGCTCACCCTAGTTGACTCCTTGACAGGCGTACGTTTGTCTATGTGCAGTTTGCCTCCATAGTATATCACTTTGGACAAAAGCGTCTGCTAAATAGAAACAATGCAAATGATAACTTAAATGTAGTTACAATTTTCCAGACTAAAACATAATAACATACGTTATTCCATGTCTTACTCTGTAAGACAATGGGAGGTTGGTAATCAGGTTGCGTTTCTATTTACAGTGTTGGCAGGCTGTCATGAAATGCACTGCTGCTAAGGGATTTTTTTCACCTCACGGTATGAGCTGCTGAATAATCATTAATTAACTTTCGTGCAAGTCAGTGATGAGTGGTGTGCACTTCCTCGTTATATACACATAAGAATGCATATATATTTACTGTTTAGGCACCCAAGCCATAGGATGGGCTTTGTTCGGTAGAGACAGTGTCTCTATCTTGGTGCCTATATGACTAGGGTAAGCACTGCATTATGAGCTCTTGAATTGCTGATATCAGCGTAAGAGTTACATGCAGTCGAGAAAATATTGGACACTTCTCATGTGACCTGTATGACTCATTCTGAAAATACCAGTACCAAGTTTTCAAATTTAGGATGTTACTAATTACAATTTACAACGCTTCTTATGTCTACAGACTATATGTACTTTTACTTTAAAGGTCTGGTATAAATAAATTTAGCCTGTTGTTATCTTTGGGATCAATGTTTGAATGTTGGTGTCTATGGCAACGCAGATAAAACATGTGATAGAGTCCTCCCTGATGCAGCACCTACAGGAAGTGGTCGCTGTTGATCTTTTCTGCACAAGCACACGGCACCCAACCCCAGATAGGAAGTGTGAGGCATGGCACGCATGCCAGAGCGGTATTCGGCACCCACTCCCGTGGTTTTCAAGTTCTAGTGCACAGCTCCGCAGAGACAGACTGACAAACACAGACAGACAGATAGACTGACAGACAAACTGAAAGATACATAGACAGGGCCTATACCAATGAAGGGCAGAGCTAACAACTAATATTCAGATAGACCCAAAGTACTGACAATCCAAATGTGTGCTCATTTGAATAACAATATATATATATATATATAATAGAATTTTTTGCGGTTAACTAAACATGAACTGAATATAAAGCCACTTAACTTTGTATAGACTCTGCAAATGTGAATTTATAATTAATGATATAAATATAACATATGAACTGGTAAAATCTTTGATTAATAGTTAATAGTATCCAAATGCATCAGTCTATATGTGAGCAAACATTTTAAATAAAGTCAGTTGGACAACTATATTGCATAGTATTAGGAAACATGGTGATTAAGGACAAGGGCTTATAATCTTGTAATGTTTCAAATCCCAGAGGGGGTTCTGCTACTGTAACCCAGAGAAACTGAAAATAGTCCATCTGTGTAAGTGGGTAAAAGCCATAAGTTAGACTGGATAAACATGTCAGCCGAAGAATGTAGAACAATACAGCCGTTGCAGAGGTGCATTTAATCAAGGAATCGTAACTGCAATGCAATTCAGTTTGAACAAACTGGGCTAACAAAGAAGTTTCTGGCTGAGGATGGACAGGCCTGTATGCTGAAGTATTCTCATATATTGAGGGCAGCCAGGGCCCGGCCTTCCAAATAGCCAAATAAACACAACGCAGATCATGTGCGTCAGATTTTTGTGCCACGTCAAAATAAGTGTTTTCGGTAGGTGAAGTGGAGTGAAATGCCAGGCGTGAGCAGGAGAGCAGTTTTGTTTTAGTGCACGGGGAGTGAGACGGCATGGAGTATAGTGACATGGAGGCTGTCTCTGCAGCTGCGGTGTTGCTGTGGAGAATCCGTTTTAGTACAAATATAATGACTTCATGCTGAATTGGATTTGCACAAACAGAGAGGAGGCTAGGGCCACAAGAGCGGCATCTCCCCCCCATCTCCTTTCCACACATTATCAGTTAAAGCAGGGGTTTAATTGGAACGCATTTGCAATCACGAGACATGACAAGGCTCCACAGAATGCACGTATGTAAGATGCCATGTTTTAGCTTCTTTAATATTCATTAATATGTCCATGTTGTCTACTTCTCCACTAACACCAGAGAGGAGACTGGGTTCTACGCTTGGTACTTGGTCTTCACACAATTTTGTCGCTCCCTGAATCGATTCAGAATGAACACATGTGTTCCAAGGAGTGTGGACAAGTTCGCAAGTCCGAAACAAAGTGCAGGATGAATAATTCATGCAGCATGGCCCAATTACTTGGGAAGAAACGACAAGAAAGACAAGGGAATTCTAGGTATCTAATTAGACCTATATGCATCTCATTAAAAGGTGGGACATGCCCGGAACACCTCACCAGGGAGGCATCCAGGAGGCATCCTAAGCAGATGCCCGAGCCACCTCATCTG
>JAABNX020000151.1:18221800-18251087 GCA_015163995.2 Mormyrus lacerda | reverse complement strand
GAGGGTCCAACCCCCTTTGAGGAGACTGGTTCCAGAGCCCAGGCCATGCGTCAAGGTGAGCCCGACTATATCTAGTCAGAACTTCACAGCCTCGTGCACCAAGAGAGGTGACATTCCATGTCCCTAGAGCTAGCTTCTGCAGTTGAGGATCGGATCGCCAAGGTCACGCCTTTGGCCACTGCCCAACTCACACTGCACCCGACCCCTATGGCCCCTCTTACAGGTGGTGAACCCATTCGAGGGGGGACCCACGTGCCTTGGTCCGACCAGGCCCCATGGGTGCTGTGTCCGGGCAAGGGAAATGGTGGATCCATGTTGTAAATCATCATAAAGGGTCTTGTGAGCCGCACTTCGTCTGGTTCCTCACCCAGGAACTGTTTGCCTTGGGTGACCCTACCAGGGGCATAAAGCTCCGGGCAACTTAGCTCCTGGGATCGTTGGAACACGCAAACCCCTCCACCACGATAAGGTGTCAGCTCCAGGAGAGGGGGCCTGTAAACTTGAAAATGGAAACAGTTCACTTTATTTAACTAGAGATAGCCAAACTGAATGTGAGGGCTTTTTTCTGGACATTATTTCCTTTTGATTCCTGTACATTTCCATACTGAGTGGACTGCTACACTATCATCTTACACATTTCACATTTGCTTCAGTGTCTTATTTGAAAGGACAGTTTTCTTTTCACTCATGAACACACCACTGATGCAGGCCTCTAAGGTAAGACTCCTCAGCATCTAAATATTTCCTCAAAGGTTCTCAATCAGAATGGCATTGGTTCGAATTTCCTTGGGTGTCATTCAGTTTGCTGTGATCCACTGATTGCCACGGCTTCTCACTTTTTCATAGTCTCTTTGGTGAAGAAGACATCATGAGAGCCGCTTGACTGTTTCCACTTTTCTACGGCCTTTGCTCTCTCCCCCTTTAATGCCTTTTAGGACGGGTTTGATTCTGCACATTCGTTCTGCTGCATTCCATGGCCATGAAGAAAGCGTCATCCCGATTAGCATGGGCAGACTCCAGACCCTCAGATCTTGTGATTTCTTATAAATTTGCAGGAAACGTGAGCAGTGCCAGTAGCACCATAAACATTCCTCCCGATTTAGCACAGACAAGAAATTATCATTTGCACACTGAAAGATTCCCTTAGCACAAACCAGTCTCACAGAAAGATTCGCCTCAGTGTTTCAGGTATTCCTCTGGGTTTGTTGGTGTCTCAGCATCAGCTAAACTACATTTAAGCTAAACAGTGCGTTGCTAAAATCAGAGGAAGAACAGAAACAGAGTTAGGCACTGAAAGCCAGGTCTTTGATCTTAATTTCTTATGAAGTACAGGACAGCAGACTGAATATTAACAAAGCAGATCAAGTTTCCTATGAACAAACATCAAGTGACTGTAACACTGATATATTTCCCATCTCAACCACTTAAAAGTATTTCCTAAAAATAAATCTTTTAATTGTGTGTAACAGTGCGCTGCTTAAGGGGAAAAATTAATGAGTGAAGTAGACTGAAAATTATTACAACAGTTAAGGTTGCCAAAGAGCAGAGGTCAGAAGGGCTGAGCTCTTTGTGCATATCAAACACCCAGCGCAGATTTACACAGGACACACATACGGTTATAGATTTTTCTTTTCATATAAATGGATTTTTATTATGTTTATTGTCATTTTTAACTACTTATTGGGGTAAAACTCGGGGGGGGGGGGGGTTAAGCCTATTCTCAGTAAAACAGGGTACACGGAGGGGTATAGGGTACAATCTGTATGGGATGCCAGTCCATCCCATCACAGGCCACACACACAAAAGAACACAGTACTAGCAATTTAGACACCAATCATCCAAACTGCGTATCTTTGGACTTGCGAGGGAACCCTCACATCACTGAGAAAACATGCAAAATTCACACACGCAGTGGACATGAGATTCAAACCTCGAGCTGCGGAGGTGCAAAGCCAGTGCTACCAGAGCCTCTATGCCTCCCTTCAACACATAGATAAAGCAGAATTTCAATGCATTTTGTGCTCTATATACAATATACTGGCAGCATAATATTAACAATATTGTAGGACTATACTACTTGCACAAAAGATTGTCTAGGGTTTAACTGCAAACAATGCTAGAGAATAAGCTCGCTCTGAATGAATTTTTTTTTTTTGCAGATCACATATTCGCTCGCGGCTTTATTTTCGAAAAGACCAAGGGTCCGATGTTCACACGTTTTGCCGTGTCCTTGTACTCCCTAAAACAGCACAGCATGACAACAATCACTTCACATGGCCGACAATTTTGACATGTGGGAAAGTCAAATGTCCTGAAGATAAACCCTGAAGAGGTAATACTGAACATTTTCAGCAAAATATGTCGCGTTTCACATAGTCAATAATATATAAAAACACGTTGAAAACAAGGCAAGCGTGTTTGGGAAAGTGCAGCACCGCCACCCGCACGCTTAGCGTGAGCTCTGCAGATCCTTCTCCTCGCTGACAGTGCTGCCAAGGCGATCATCAGCTGTCATGTACTCCCAGAAAGTCGCTACGTTTCCGTGCAGCTCCATCACTCATTATGCAGCAGCTCAGATTTCTAGGAGGATAAAAAATAAACCTTCCCCGATTGTGTTTATAGAGACAGGCTGAGTTTTACCACTGAACCCAATAACTGCATGGCTCAGTAAATTTCAATATGCCCCTGTAATTGTTAGTTTCAGGTCTGTGGAATGCTATTTATCCTATAGTGGAAATGTAAATGCAAAGACATGTAGCTCAGTTATCCTGTCATCATTTGGAGAATTACAGATAGTACTTTCCCTTAGCATAAATCTGGGGGGATCTTTTCATCAACAACTATAAGTAATGAGGCCAAGGAAAGGCTGCCACTTTGTGCCAGAACATACGATGGTGTTTCCAAGCCTTTTCAAACCAGGTTCTCCCTGAGCAAAGTCATACTCTTTCTATATTAGAGAGATTCTCCGAAAGTGGATGGTTATTATCGTATTTAATAGCATTTTACCATGGGTCATGATAATCTGCAGCCTATTCTGGAAACACAAAGCCTACGGTTGGGTATAGTCAGTCACAGGGTACACACAGACACAGACAGACAGTCAGACACACCCACACACACACGTAGGGTAAACATAATCTTATGGGGACCGCTCATTCATTTCAATGGGAAAAATGCTAACGCTTACTATGACAACCTTAACCCCTACCCATACCCAGCCCTAACCATAACCATAAGTAACCAAAAAAATACAAGAGTTTTTGCATTTTTAGTTTTTTCATAGCAGTCACTGATTTTAATGAAATAGAGTTTTCCCTCTAACCGGTCTCCATAAGGGAAAAAAAACGTATATTTATCACCTTAAGGGCACATTGTGTCCCCATTAGGGTAGTTAAACCCACTCTCACACACACACAGACACACACACACATACACACACACAAACAGCCAGTGACCTGGTAAAGATCTAAGCACAGCTTCTCGTAGTGACTCTGATACAGTTTTGATAGATATATTGTAAATGCCAAGAAATTAAAACAATGTTTGGATTCCTTCTGTAAGGTTCAATGTTCTCACTTGATCTATCTAAATGAGTAATGAATGTCTTAAAGAGCAACGGTGCTGATACACCCAGTAAATGGTATTTTCCTGTAATACATGGCCTAAATTGTTATGCATTGCAAGTGGAAAGTGCACAGAGGATAATCGCAATAAAGAACATACTCCATTCCCTAGCCCATGTGTTTATACACGGAGTGCAAGAATAATTTCTCGAGTCATCACAGATACCACTTTAAATTATTTTCTGGCTGTACTTCCATTGAATTGGAGTTGGAGCAATCTTATGTATAGAAGCTCCATGAAAAGACTTTTTTTTTATCTCATCCTTGGCTCATTAACTTGCTAGCGTGTGATATGTTTTTTTCACTGCAGAAAGACACCTGCTTCTGAGGGAGGGTAAATTAAAAACACCCACAGGAATACAACAGGCCTGTCTTCGCGACTGCGCTTCTCAGCCGAGAGTCTGCGTGCACATGCAACAAAAACAGCTTAGTTGATTAACTTCAGCGCGGCTGCGCGGACCACCGTGACAAACGCAAGTCACCGGTGTGGTTCCAGCAGGACTGAAGCAGGGAGCTGCTTAACGATCAGATGTGGTTTCGCGCAAAGTCTGTCGATCCGCCCATTTTAAAATTCCACTTATCCGGTCACGGCTGATTCTGAGCCCGGGGCATAATTCACAAGTGGAAGGGAATTCAGTTTTACCGATCTGGGGAGGGAGTGTACAATAAACTAGGGAAAACCACCATGAAAAGGCAAACAGGGTATTTCCACTGAACTCTGCAACTGCTGGGCGATAGTAGCGGCAGTTCAAAGTTAAGGTCAAATCTAATCATTAAAGGGCTTGATGTACAGATACTACCCGAGATGGCAAATCCAAATGAAAAAGAAGTATGAATTCACTCACATCGATAACAGTCCACTGCTCCACCACTATGGCATCATACGCTGTTGCCATATTGGATTCTACCTCCTGCCCCTCCTGGAAGATGAAGATGCTCTCCACGGATGTAGGGGACACATCTGCGGGGAACAAACACGAGACCTGAGACGGAAAGGTCACTCCAGCTGAGCCCAAACAAGGTTAGTGCTAATTATGCATTGCGCAGTGAGCCAATTATTCACTGGAGGTCACCAATGATAGCACAGGTTGGCTGCGTTGTCACAGGAGACCCCCGGTGAATTACTGGCTTGTAGATTAATTAGGCAGATTAGTTGACCAAAGCTTTGATCGGCAATTAACTTTTTGAAAGCCAAATTGAAAATTTAGATTTTATTTTACATTTTGCACAGGGAAACCAAGCACAGACATTGCTTTGTAGCCAGTGAGTACGTTTTCCCTTTGTTTACACCCATCCAGCAGTTTTAATACCAATTAAACAAGAACACAAATATACCAAAAATGGAACTGCTAAAAGCATTCAACACTTAAAGCATTACAGATACCTTCATAATGCATTATAATGCATTCATAAAGTACTATAAACACAGCTATAATTATAAAAAAGCATAACACATTATAGCCATGTTTTATGCATTATGAAGCTATATAGATATAGTCATAATGCATTATAATGGTCAGTATAAGCAATTATAATGAATTATGAAGGTATTTATAGTGTATTATAGGTGACAGCTTCATAGAGCATTCATGTTGCATAATAAACATGCCTTTTTCTAAATAGTTATAGCTGTGAATATATTGCTTTATGAATACATTTTAATGCATTATGATGATATCTATAATGCATCATACATGTGCAGTTTAAATAAAGTATTACCAAAAATACTTGAATAAAAAAACGTGTGTATGTATATCTAGCTTACCAGTTTTTCAGATTTTGAGAATTTTTATTTATAGAGCTATTGAGTTGTTATACTTACTGCTGTATTTCTGGGATGTAATGAGGCATTTTGCCCAGGCTATGCCTTTGCATGACGATAGAAGACAAACAAAACTGACAATTAAACCAAAAACAAGTCAAACAGCATTGAGAGAACCAAATTAATGGAACAGCCCAACAGATGCAATAGGTTATCCATTCCACAGGCATGAGATCTCTCAAAACGACTGCTTTGCGGTTTAATTTTGGTCGCAAGATCAAAAAACTGTTTCATGTGAGATCAGTAAGTTGATGCATCAACATGAATGATTTCAAGCTGCTTCTCTAAGAATCATATATTAGTCCCGCGAACATCTTCTCATAACATTCTGTCAATAGATCCTTAATGCTGAAACCAAATGTAAGACTTTGAGGTATGTTGAGTATGTTAATGTCCGTTATGCGATGTCTCGCTCTGCACCTTTCATATGCTTCGATGTTTCTTCTTGCCAGCCTGATTTATGATTTCAGAATTATGTTTTGATGCTCAAACAGGTCTGGACCTTCCCATCACCGCACACTCCTCTTTTGCCAGCATTTTCTTATTTCACAGACCTCCTCCTCCTTTCCTGAGTGCTTTCCCATTAATTCCTCTACATTTGCACACTAATAATGTTTGTACAGGCCTGTCTCTTTTCCAAGACACTCTGGATTTCATTATTACTCTGGATAATGGGGATCAGGGCTTGGCTGTGGGGAGGGGGTGTGAGGGGGAGACAGGATGTCAGGATTCCTTTCTTTCCCCTGAAAGACACTTAGGCTGTGCTCACTCAGGTAAAGACACCTCTACATGCTGTTAGACACGGTCTTTGTTCTCCCTTTTGATAAGTTGGCTTCCTTGTTCGGACCGTAATTGAAAATGGAGACCTCTCCCAGATTGTCTTGCTCAACAGTTCAGCAGGAGGCAGGGAGGATGACAGGTGCTATGGTGACGTGGGTGCTTGGCTTCTAAAGGGCATGGTCAGCTGCCCCCACCCCCACCTGATTGTAGCATCTAGCCAGTGGTCTGCAGTAAGGCTGAACCAGGGGGACCGATTGAGGAGTAAAAAAGGTGGGAAATCACCAGCCTGGTTGATGCCCTAGTAACAGAGTGGTGCCTTAAATACATTTGTCCTGTGTCTTAACATGACAGCCCCATAATGGCTGAGCTGGTGGGGTGGGTGGGCAAGGAGCACTCAAAGACCAGCTGTGACAACTCATGTACTTTACAGCGTCCCTGACAAAGTGCTTTCTAATGGGGGAGGGGGCAAAGCATGACAATGTCAACTTGAGCCTGTATCCCGGTCTCTTCGGCCTCTTGCCGTCAAATATATTAGCAGGCTGTTCGGAATCAAAAAAGCCAAACCCATGAATAGTAATATAAGCCCTTCCTGCGTCTCAAAAAGCAAGCGGTAGCATTTAGAATGAAGCATTCTGGGAATTAATGCTACGCTTCATGCAAGTGTGGGAAATGAGTATTATGCGCATACTTATGAATGCAGATCTTATGAATACAGATCGCATGAATGCGGATCACTTTTAGAACTCAGAAATAGATGTTTTGTGATAGTGGAAGCATGACTATTTGAATGTACTGAAAGGAACAGTATCTCCTCTCCAATTGAAACCAACTGGGACTGAAACCAACTGGGACTTGAAACTAACTGGGATGTATAAAACTATATGGACCCAAATTAATGTGAATGTAAATACAGTTTCATGCTCCCCGGTCGCCCAGAGGATGGGGTCCCCTTCCGAGCCTAGGTTCCTCTCAAGGTTTCTTCCTGCCAGAAGGAGTTTTTCCTTGCCACAGTCGCCACAGGCTTGCTTGGTGGGGTTCTGGCCGGTTGAACGTAAAGTGCTTTGTGACAATGATTGTTATTAAAAACGCTATATAAATAAAAATGAATTGAATTGAATTGAATAACCAGCCTTTTGCACTTATAGCGCAAAACGTAGGTGGGGCACATATTCTTTTACTATAGATATACTGTAGTGCTTTGCTAATCCTGAAACTACATTATCAGTGACAAAAGTGGTTTTGGGAGAAAATAACCATAAAATGCTCAGAAGATTACTGAAGTAAATGAGCAGATGGAGGCAAGTGTTTATGTGTTTGTATGTGTTGAAAGAATTCCATATTTCTATAGCTCTTGAGACCCCTTTTAACATATTCTCACTTCAGAGCAGAAGAACTATCAATCACTCTATTATTAAGCACTAGCTCAGAGCCAGCTCCACCGTGACCTCCACCGTCAAACCATCAAAAGCATTTCAAGAACCTTCTCTCCTCGGTTGAATGTTTTCACATTATTTTTATCCACATTCGCAAACTAACAATATTAATAAAGAAAGAGAGGAGAGGGAGATGACAAGATAAACAATACTGATACTATTTTCAAGCTGTAACAAGAAAAATAAGCACCGATGTCACTGCAATAACCCACATAGCTATAGTCACTAATGGATTTTTGATTTGATGGTTTTGATTTAAGTTCTGATGATGAACATCTTTATTATGCTCCATTGCTTTAAATTGTACATTAGAGATTTTTAAGCATATTCAGCTGAAGCTGTAATGGAAAATTATCATGATAAATTCAAACCTCCAAAGTTTGCTAAATATGGAGACACCTGACTGTGTTTGTTAGGCTTGTACCTTGGTCGTTCATTTTTGGAGCAGTCAGTGACGTATAAAGTTTGCACCCTCATATTGCATAATGTGGAGTCTTGGGAGGCTTAATCTTCTTATTTTTAAGAATTACTTCTTAGTTTAGATGCTCCCTACCTCTCGGCGCTTGACAATTCCTGCATATGTTTTCTCGCGAGTCCGGGAGAGCCCTATGTGAATCTTTAAGTGTCATCCTCCTGCATGAAGCCTCACTATCCCACGGCTCATTTGGTGCTTTTTTATATTTATATTTTACTGGCTCTGTGCATATTATAACACCATTAAACATTAACGCTAACGAGAGAGATCCATTTCCGTACGTTCAGGGAGGGGAGTGGTACAGAGTGTGGTTGCTCTGGACTGCACCTCGCGGCGCCAGAGGGACGCTACACTACACCTTAGCTGTCAAGTATCCCGTTTTGCCCGGAAAACTCCAGTATTTCACCCCTCATTCCCTTCCTGTATTAGTATTTTCATGTACATTTGCCGTATTTTACAATTATAGTGACCAAACGTCTTATTTGCCGGTCGAAACCCCCCAGGATCGCGCAGAAATTCCCTGTTTTTTCAGATCCAAAACTTGACAGGTATGCACTACACAGGTGCCTTTCGGTGGCCACCGCCAGACAGGCGAACGTACTTAACCCTCTCAGCTGAAGACAAACAGTCAGGTAACTTGAGGCACTTGGGAAAAAGGATGAAAAGGGCGAATTTCTCAAGCGGAACTAGAGACATGAGGAACGAGGCCGACTTCATTTATTTATATATTCTAAGGTGTTTTTCTTTCTTTCAATTCTGTCTGTCTTCCGCCAGAATAAAACCAGAGTATTTCCTTTTCTTTATTTAAGCTTAAGTTTTCATTAGAGTAAAAGGCCCTATTCTCAGAGCGTGGGATGCTTATTCTCACTGCTGTGGTGGCTACCCTTCCAGCCCTAGGGTGTACCACAGGGGTGTCAATCAATACAAATGGCAAAGACTAATAATAATTGCATGCCTCTTCAAGCATAATGTATGCAAAGATGTGCAAATTTGATATCAGCCTAATTATCTGTGTTTCAGAGTTGCTGATGCGGTCCTTTCAAGTGATTAATTAAATATGACACCCATTTGCTAAACTGGGTTGATAGGAGAGTGATCAAGACGAAGAATCCCACTTGAGGAACCAGGGGTGTCCCATTTGGGGTTTAGGCTCAGTACCATCGCTGTTCCTCAAAGTCATTGGGCTGAAATTTGAAGGGGTACAGTTATACGGCTTGTTAGCTTTCTGTTGGAAGCAAAATGGGAGTTGCCCGGACCGTACCATTTTCACTCCCCAGGTGGAAGTAGCCATCAATCAACAAGGCACCGCTGTGAAAGTGCTGGGTCATGTGATCCAGCCAATTTGCCTCCACTGAGACGATGCTCTCATCCTGGCACTGGACTCGCAGGGGGACCTTCACCGTGTAGTACTTCATCAAGCCTTTGCCCATCTTGGGATGGTTAAACAAGGCGAAGAGCTCCACCCCTGTGAAGAATAGGGAAATCAAGCTTTACCAGGGTGCTTCATTTGCATTACATGCCCTGGGAAAGAATTGCACTCGATTACACAATAAAATAACATGACAACATACTTGTAAGGTGGATATCAAATTGGTTTCATAAAGTGTTTTAAAATTAAGAAAGAAAACTAGCTATTACTACTCTCTGTTTTTGAAATATTTTACCATATCAGAAAAAAAAATCATTTTCTGTAAAACTCAAAGATGAACCCTTGAGGGTGTGTAGACCTGCTGTTTTCTCGCACAGCTCACAGTAATTTGTCCTTAAGTAGAGCCCACACAAACAGTTACATCTGATAACATGTCCTCAGGGAAAAGCTGCAAACCCATTTGATATTTCCCCACCATCCACCCTTCTGACTTTCATCAGCAAGACGGATGAATTTTTAAATGGGAACTACTTTTGGTGGGAATATCAAATCACTCCGCAGCTCAGAAGTTCTCCCAGAGAGGGCTGGTTTTCAGGTCTGTCATGTCAAAAACTCCACTGTGTGTATACTCATCTATCCATCCATTTTCCAGCTGCTAATCCTGTACAGTGCTGGGGGGGGGGGGGCTGAAGCCTGTCCCAGGTAGCATTGGCCACATGGCAGGGGAGTACCCTAAAAGGGAAGCCAGATCATCGGGAGGCAGACACACATAACCACTCACTTTTTAGTTTGATTTTCATAGACAGCACCCTGAAATGCGGTGTACTTTGCTTCTGATTAAAATTTCTTGGAAATGAGGCGTGTTAATGCAATATGCGGCCTTGCGTAAGTTGATGTATCGGACAGAAGTGATCGATAAGTCATCGTCAAAGGAGAGGTTATTGAGCTCAGAGCCATTAAACTCCCAAGAAGTCTCCTAACACTTTTAGAAATTCTGCCAAAATGTTGTCTGAATCATCACCCAACAGACTCTCCCTTATTCAACCTAAATGATACTGTAGATCAATCATGCTTTTGAAAACAAACATCGAAGAGAAACGCCTTGTGTCCCAGTGCTAATTGGCAGTTGTGTGAACACAAGCAACCAGATCTGTCTTGTTTCCAATTTCTCCTTACACTTTCCTCTTAGAAAATAATTGGTTTGGTGCCATTTTCCTTTTTATTGTAAGAACAGTGCTGTTTCAATAATTGTATTCATATAATGTTAATTGATACACCACAATAAATTGTAAATAAAAATAGATTTGAAAATTGTCTGGGGTGTCTGAGTTAGGGTTATTTCATTTTGAAATATATTTTATATTACAATGACACACTCAGCAGAAAGAAAAGTACTTTGTAACGCAGCATCATGTGAAATGTCAGCAGGATGCATGTTCCCCACTATGAATTTCCTCCTTGGGCTTCTCTCAGGCAGGTGCTATTAACTTAAAGCCAAAAATAAACCTAATAGCAGTGAGGTCTCCAGACATTTATTGCCTCAGAACCTTGGTGACATGAACATTCTCATGCCGACCCAACAGTTTGGCCATTGTGTGCCTCAGATTAACGGAGGAAATGGTCTACCTTGCTAGAATGATAATGGCTTGCTGGCTTCAGTTGCATTTTAGTCAGTGACTTGGCACCAAGATTACCCAGTTTAACACAATGAGTGTTGCTATGCACAAAAGCAAAATTCACAGATTTCTATCATCTGGTTGTGATCAAATAAAAATGGATGGGTTGTAATGAACAAATACAGGCCTCGCTTTTTTTAATTCATTCAGGTTACTGAGGTCCACTGCAACACTCCTACTTTTGGTAAAAAAAAATTAGATAAGTTCAATTTCCTCACCAGAAATAATTTAGGACACAGATGAAATTGAGTTTATAGCTTATTCTGGGATAGGTAACAAAGCATTCTTTGTTGCCGTTGAATATCAGTACAAATATACATATAGATATAAATAATAAACGAACCACTACACATTTTAGTAACCTAAATTATGCTCACTGATACATTGTTCTTGATATTTCTCATTTTCGTTTATTTTCTTAAATTTTTTTGGAACAGCTAAATGACATACAAGGGCAGAGAGGTAAAACCCAAAGCATGATTGAAAAACTGCTGCTAAGCTGATATTTCCCTTTCTTACATAATTTGTTATGCTATTAAAAGTGCTACTACAGCACATTTTCCCATCTTGATGACTCCATTGCTCTTGCAAAGTTTTAGAAGACAGGTTCACTCCATTGTCTTGGGCCCCTCATTCACTCAGGGAAGTAGGACTCAAAATGTATGACTCTGCTGATCTCACCATAACATTTGACCACGTTCTGTCAACCCTGTACCTCCTCTTTAAAGTTACTCAAGAGGCTATGCACCTACGGTATGCTCATCCAAAAGCAGGTACAACTAGCTCCCCTTGGGATTTGAATCATGCTTAAATATTAATTACATTAAATCTAAAGCTAAGATCAAGGCTCATATTAACAGATACTGACTCTATGCAATTTCAGTTTATTTTTTTAAAGGCAGAGAGAGACTTACTAAGATGGAGCAAGTCTAATGTTAGGGTGCATTTCATTCCAAGACGAGACACATGTTCTGAATGGAAAAGGACCAATCAGCAGTAAGTTTGCCAGCAACAATTACCTAGATATCAAGGAACATTTATTCAAATCATTGGCTCCCTTGTGCTGTATAATGCACTATTGTTCTGCCAATGCAACCACAGCTCTAACTATTTTCAGAGAAAAAGCTTATCTTTAAAGCTAGCTGGTTGGTCAGTGACATGTCTTTGAATGGGAACGACCTTCTATGAGCAAGCCTGGCATGGAAATTCAATGGCTACACCCCAGTGAGAAAGACAAGAAACCCCAGCTGTATAATGTGGTACAATCTTTGACTGTACTTACCGTTTCTGGAGGATGTTTGATAGATCTGCTGTTCCTTTGTTGCCTTCTGGCCTTTTGGCTTATTGTTGTTGTCCTTCAGCGTGTCATTGCTCCTGACATCCGATAATTCATCATTTTCTCGTTGGATAATGTTGAGAGTAGAGGACACAGGACTCTCTGGGGCTCCTTCCACTCTGTCTTCAGAGCTCTCACTATCCCCATTATGGCTCTTGGCCTCATCCAGGACCAGCTCTACAAACTCACAGGTGATGTCTCTGGTCTTTGTTCCAATCTCGACTTGATGGTGTTGCTCTTCGGACAGATTCTGCTCTTTGTTTTCCTGGTTTTGGTGGGCCTTTTCCCCTTGGACTGAGCTGGGACTTGAATGGAGGGACAAAGACACTTCCTCTGGGTCATCATGGGCATGGACAGTAAAAGCTCTGCTGGGCTGCTGTACGAACCCCACAAATGTAATTCCTTGTTCTGCAGAATCCTGGATCTAAACACAATAAGGGGACAAACAGTCACAGTGTGATACATAACTTCTATAAAATATAGAGGGGAAATGTGTCTTTGAAAAAGAGGCAGCTACTGTACATCAGCCACATGAATCATCATACAATTCAGTGAAAGCCTTTGCTTCTCACTATAATGTTTTTTAAAAAAAGAAAAGCATGTTGTTTTTCTTCAAAAAAAGAAAACAATTTCAAGGAAACCTTGATACTGAGGGCATTAACAGAGGACAGTTGGGTTTAACCACTGCATTAATGGCATCTCGCCTTGCACTAATACTTCACAGCACATTCATATAGCTACATATGGTTATAATGTCATCATCATTATCTTCAGACAACTTCTTCTGGTCATAAAGTAAGTTACTAAAATGAATAAAGACATTACTGGAAATGTATTCGTTTGGAGGATAGGGGCAGGGGCATTAGAGGGCCATGGATGCTCTGCTAGATTCAGGGGACCTAGCCCTCCTGCTTGGCACCATTGGGTCCAAGATGATATTTTGTAAGGGGTTCAGAATTTCTAGCTATGTCCCTTTATAGAAACCTATACATTATTAACAACTTATTGGTACTAAAGGGAGCAATTTGACAAGTATATCCTGGTTGGCACATACTTATCTACTGTAGGTAAAGTAAACTGCAAATAACCTGCAGTAACGTGGTGGATGTAGGGTGGTTAATTCACCAACCACTAATCGTACTGTACTGTCTACTGTATTGTTACTGTGCTTTCGATGTTGTTTATTATTTTCTGTTCTTTGTACATCTGTTTTGAGTTAATATGCAAGTAAGAAAACCACTGTACTCAGTACATATGACAATAAACCTTTGAATACAAGAATTCTTCTTTGTAATACAGAGGTCACTAATTCAAATCCCATTTTGGGATTTGCAGTCTTTAGGAAGATGTTGTTCACATCAGTTAATGTTTTGAATTACTCAAATAAAATATCTTGCTTTATAACCATGTGAAATTGTATGCTGCTTTGACTGAAAATATTGGCAAGTTATTAAAGAGCAACCTATAAGCTTCTTTCTTCAATGAATGATGAGGCTAGGCAATGTATGTCATCTGATTGTTGTTTTATTAATTCCATTCTTTGTGAACTATAAAACCTATTTTTATCAGCATTCTAGAACAATATGCTACTTCGCAAAAACAGATACACAGAACACAGTGCCACCAGTCAATGTTCATCCTGGGACTTTCAACGTGAAATTTTGATGACATCAAATGTCGTTTTTTTCCTTCTCTGATTCGCTCGACACTTTGAAGAAGCAAAACACAAAACAGAAAACCCAAGAGGTACAATAATTCAAAGATATGAAAGACAAAAGCTTAGGCTTAAAATCTATTTCAAATATATCCAGAATTAAACATGCTAAATTCTGTTATTTTTTTCATAATTAACTTCCCCATTACTTCTGATTATGCTTTCCATGCTATAACGTGGTTGTTGCTAGGTAATTATAGAGCTGTAATATGAAGATGTTGCTATCATCTTAAATTGCAGTCATAGCAACAGTTGACTCTATATATTCAGGGCAGGTAGGCAGGTAAAAGAAAACTGGGTCAAAACATGTTGAACCGAACTGTCAAATTCTTTGCAAGATTTGACACTGTGGACTTTTCATCTCAGTTCCAAATTATTCTCTTTTTCTTACCTGGAAATTGAGGTACAATGTGCCATTGGACACGCAATTAGCCTTAAGCAGAGCAGCACTAGAAACGTCAGAGTGCTGGCTGCCGTCTCACCTTTTTCAGATATCCCTGTATCAGCTCGGTGTTGGGGGCCTGATCGACTGACAGGCATGTCTCCATCTCCAGGTGATTGTCATACTTTGTCTCTGGCTTCTCCCCACTGGAGAAAAGAGACAATGGCAGCATCATTTCAGTGTCACGTGACGGCACAGAGCTTACGGTAGTAATGTGCCCAGTCTCTCTCTCTGTCTCTGTCATACAGCCAGATCAGGGTCAAGGCACATTCATCACGTGGCAACAAATTATATACTAAGAGTGTCAAGCACAGACAATTAAAATCTGATTCTGACATGCCGCAAGTGTTATGATCTGCTATTATTCTATTTTATAATATAAGCATAAATACAGAGAATGCTTCTAATGTAATTTTGATTACGTAAAACAAAAATCTGTCCATAAATGCTTTAACTCACAACCTGCAGTGGTTAGATATCCTGGCTCGCACTTATGTTTGTCTGCATTTGAGGCGTCTGTATTTTTAGAAATCTATGTTTTTAGCAGACGGAATTCAGCTGGTGTTCCTGTGGGTGCCGATGCCTTTACTTCCCGTTATCCCTCTCCCATCCTGTTGACAAAAGGCCCGGAGACCTCGCCTCCACCCTGCGTATCCATGTCTGTGCCTGCAGTCCCTACAGTAATTGCACCCTCACCCACACCTAGCGTTTCACCCTTCTTCATATAAAGCTCCTCTCCCTTCTTCTCACGCTGCATAGGCATGAAAGTGTTTCAGCTGTTGTGGCAGATTCTCGATATAAACTGAGAAAAGTGGCATGAACGAATTTCATCTTGTGACTTTCCTAGTTGTTACTGCTAGTGTGCTAGTTAAGTTTAACCCATACCCAGGGCTGGAAATTAAGCTCGCCCACTCTTCTTTAGACAAAGGGCAAACAAAAAAAATGAAAACTAGCCTACTAGCTAGTAAATTGCACGTCAGACTGCAAGTCGGACTGCTACCAAGTTGGCTAGCTTCGGTGCCATGCCTGCCTGTACCTTAGTTCTGATAATTACAGCTTATTACAATTCCTCTATTTCTGGCTTTGGGAGTCAAAGCAATCAACCCACGGCACGAGTCTGACATCTGAAAGCATCAGCAAAGCAACTTCATTTCAGAACAATATCCCCATATAACAGAATATATGCAGGTGACTTGTTTTTGGACAAATGCATTTGTAAGACTTTTGGAAGTACGACACTGTTGTTATGCAGTGATCCCATGGCTGATAAGATTGGAGAACAGTTGGTATCTCATGATCCACAAAGAGCAGCTGCTGACATACTGCTCTTCCTTTCCATCCCTGTTTTTCAGCTGTACCGGGAGGAGAGTTTGGAGGTCTGTTGTTGTAAATGATGGGCAAACAGCCAGTGTTCTGCCTTCATCTCAAGCTTCTCCCTTGTTCTCGGTTTTTAGGCCACTTAGAAAGAAACTGCATGCTCTTTCATTTCTGGTCCTATCCCTAGGGCCGACACTGATGTGAGCACTCGTTCACGGGGGCAACGCGCTGAGATGTGTGTGTGTGTGGGGGAGGGGGGGGATCAAAGAATTAGCATCCTCTGTTCTATCTCTCTTCCCCTTTCGTTGTGATCTGTGGTTACTTTCTCTTCATCACCTCCACAGCGAGAACTTTACCATCCTAATCAAAGGCTGCCTTTTCCATTGCTTTCTATAGCCACTCCAGGCCCCTCCTGGGGTGAAGATAAGCCGTATGTTTCATATCACCTCAGCTTATTTGCGTCCTCTCTAGAGCTTACCCCAGCCTTGTGCCCTATGCTGCTGTAAATGCCACCCCCCCCCAAACTGTCACCCTGACTAGGATAAGCAGTCACAAGTTTACAAGGTTACAGTTAGCAAAAAACTGGAAGAAAAAAAAAAAAATCACCAATTTCTACTTCATAGCTTGTCTGAGGAATTCAGCCTTGATCACTTACTTCATATTATGGATTCATTTGTGTGAAATCCACAGTGAATTCCCAGACTATAAAATAAATGGGGGGGGGGTGTTCAAAATATAGCTGGAATCTCGGCTGGAATGCAGCTACCTGGGGTGCCACAGAGCCTGAGAGGGGGGCCCCGTTCCCGACGTCTCGTCTTCGCCAGTCACGCGCTCGTTTGGGGGGGCCCTAAAAAATGCTAAGTGGGAGACTCACGATTGCAGAGGGGTACCCTGTCTGCTGCTCACCAGGAGTGCTCTCCTCTGTGCTACAGCTCAACACAGGTGTCTCTCTCGATTCACCTCCGAGGATGGAATCCATGAAACATTCCCGTTTAAGCACACACTGCATGTTCACCTAATTACCAAAAAACTATCAAAGGTTTACTCACTGTCTTAGTCAAAATACCTGGCACAGCAAGTAAATGGAGTTGGTAGATACTGGAATTCACTAATAGCAGATATTCTAAACAGCCTCTTTTTAAAGTACAGTGTCAGTATCAAATAATTCATCTCTCTGGCCAACACAATTTTTGGGCTGCCACAATCGAAACTAAAATTATAGCTCTACTGCAGCCTAGAAGTGGGCATGTGTGAGTGAACACAAATACAAGGCAAGATTAAAAAATGCTTTAATATTTAAGGCTTAGATCAAGATCTGGATCATTTTTCAAGTTGACATTAAAGAGGCATGATGAATGATATCATTAAGGCAAAGGGGTGCGACCTCGGCCTTCTCTGAAGCTGAAGGATTTGTGTTTGCTCCATTGATTGTCGGTCGTTTTGCTTCATTAATAAAATTACTTGAATAGTGAGTAAGCTGACCCAATCGTCAAAGTGGCGCTGGTCGAGATATATTTGCAACAGGAGCGTGACGCGTGAGGATTGGTGTTGGCGGCCCCCACTCCAGCCCCGCCACTCTCACTTACCTGTCGGAGAGCCGGATCAGGACGGCCCGGTATAACAGCCTCTGGTCGCTGCCCGGCTTGGTGCCACACGGGTGGATGAAGGGGTGCACTGCTGCCAAGACGAAGCCCTGCTGGTACAGGTCAAGCATCTGGGCTGGCAGCTCCCGTACCGAGGAAATGCACAGCATAGACGTGCCGTCTGCAAAAGGGAGAGCGGGAGGAGATGCCTCCAGTTAGGAAGCCATGAAGAGGGCACAAGAAAATCCGAAGATGGGGACCTGTGCTCTTGGTCTGTCTGTGATGTGCTGCTTTTCATCATTTCATAATTGTCAGTATTCTGGATATTTAAAAAAATAATAACTTTAATTGATGCTCCAGCTGACAATCAAGTGTTATTAGAAAAAATAAAAAAAATCCTGCATAAGTGAGTTTATTTGTGTTTTGAGGCCTTTTAGAAATACTTTATTTTTGGTTGCTTCCATCATCACTTTAACTGTCCAATTTCTGCTCTTCCACAAGCCATAATTGGGAGGAACAGCTGCGTGCCCATTTTAAATATTTAAAATGTTATTTATTTGCTTTCGTTGCACGGGAAGTTGGAGCTGCCGCATTTGGTGCGCTCTGATGTTGCCTCCTTGGGGTTCCCGTGCCTCAGACCCATGTCACAGACCAGCGCTAATGAAGGAGGTGACTGATGAGATGTTTTTTGGGAGGACAGACTCTTTAAAAGCACAGCGTCAGCAGCCCATAAGACGTCAGCTTCCCGTCAAAATTGTAGAGCTACGCAACAGCTGCTGCGGATCTTGTCCGAGAGTGATTTCAAAATGCATTTTTATGCTAATGAGCCCCACAGAGGGTGATTGACTTCTTTTTAATGCCCTGTTTGTTCACCTAGCCCGGTGTTTAACCAGCTTCTTAAGCGAGGAATCCAGTGATGAGCAGAGACAGTGCATCCTGTGTGTGTGTGTTACTGATTTGCAACATCTGACCATTTACGTTTACATTTACATTTACTGTATTTAACTGACACTTTGTCTAAAGTGCCGTGAAAGTGATGCAAATGGCTCACAACTAACATACCTGCTGTCTAGGATTCAACTCAGCTAGGTTGAGCTTCCAAAGAATGCCAAGGCACAAGTGTACTGTAAGCAGTATTGGAGCAAGAGCTACACAACATCATGCACCAAAACAAGAACCTAATAAGACTATTCTTTGACCAGAAGCGCAACATTAAGGACATTCAGGGAACACAGAGAGGCTTCAGGCTAGTGGAGGAATTCCTGGAACAGATGGGTCTTAGGCTGTTTTTTTGAAGGTGGAGAGAGAATTCTCCAAGAGGGAATATTTCACTGAGACCTCAAAATGTTACAAACACAAAAGTTTAAAAACCATCTGAGAGCAGAAAGGTAACTCTGAACCAGAGATAAAGGCCATGAAAAACTAAAGACTGCCAGAGAGTTGTCTGATTTGCTTCACTGGTAAGAGGGATGCAATACCAAATCAGGATGAATGAATTCAGAGGCAGGATGAATGGAGCTCTATGGAGAGATCTCACAACGTGAGAGAGGTGGCAAAACGCATAATAAATCAAATACAGGTGCATCTGCCATGTTGGACTTAGCAGCTTTTAACCCTCACTGCAGAGACATATTTCTAAATGTACAAAATGCATAATGAAGTGGTAAAGGTGTAGTGATATATTAGCTTGACCCAAATAAACATTATTTTGACTAATAGTTATGGATACTATTTCGGTAAAGTTCTTGGGAAGTTTGGAGAGGAAGGGGAGAGTATTTTGTCCCCAGGGGCACATCCTCAGGGCATTTTGAATTCGCAGGGCTAAATTACACCTGTACATATGTAACAGAAAAGACCCTGAATTGTCATTCAATGTCTACAGGCAACTGCATCCATTACACAAAACATTTTCTCACTTAATGAACCAAAACAGTAATCCAGGGCCGTCACAGATCGGAAAATCCGAACACTCTTAAAACATCCGTGTATCTTTAATTAATCCTGCATTTTAATTCCGGTTTGATTGTGCAATTACCGTTCTTTTCCCCAAAGGCACCGTGTCTTTGAGCTGGTGGATATTAGCATGACTAGATTCACTCTCTGAACCCTCAAGTTATAATGAATAAATACTGAATGACTTCCATTATAGCCTAATGGGAAAGCACCCAGGAGAGGCACAAATTAAGTTGACTAACCACTCTGGAAACTCTTGTTTAAACAACGAGTAATGTTTTACGTTAACTGCACCCTTCATAATGCATTGATGGTACATTTAGTGAACCATAATAATGCATTTATAATGCATTCATAGAACATTCATTGAACCTTCATAATGCATTTATAAAGCATTCATAGAACATAGACAGAGATGTTCAAAGCATTTATATTTGTATCCCACCAACTTGTGGAACAGCTGAGCCTCTGTGGTCCAGTGCAGTGACGAATGATGAATAAACCTGAAACTAAGTCCAGCTCCTCAGTGAAGTAGCTGGGGTTTTCTTATTAATAAAATTGGGTACAAAGACTAGAAATAGTTCAAACTACACGGGAAAATAACAATTGCTCACTGTAAACAACATCAGTTGGACCTGCCTCTTGTCTCTCTGTTGCTTCATCACTCTCATTATGCAGATTGGATCCAGCTGTCACAAACCAGATACAAACATTAGGTTGTGTCTGTGGAAATCCCAGCACAGCCTACCATGACTTTGGAAATCGAATTTTAACCTTGTTTCCTCCGGGTGCACTTTTGCCCAGATGTTTTAAAGAAACATTTTCCCAGTCGTGTGCTTCAATTATGTGGAGAACGAGCGAGTTTCCTTTTATGGAATGTACACTGGTGCCCTTAAGTGCAGTTCTTTAACTAATAGATCGCGTGGGTCCTCCAAAATTAGCTTTACGACACTGGAGCATGTGCATCCATGTTCCAGTTCAGAATGAGAGTGGCACACTCATGTTAGTACATGTTTCTGGAAAGAGAGATGTGACCTGTGAAGACATGAGAAGAACAGGCAGATTACCCAGACAAAGACATGGGGCACAAATGGAACCCTCAACACTGTAGAGATGTGAGGCCATGATGCTACCTGCTGAGCCATCATGCCATCCAAAGCCAAAAAAGGTTCTCTGTTGTTTGTAAGGGTGTGGAGGCAAAACTGAGATGGATACAGTGTCATGATTAAGTCAACAAGGATTTATTGCTGTTTTGCAGCACTTTTGGTGCAATTCCTTCCACAAAAAATTACTACAAATGGATACAAAATCGGAGTGTAATGATCTTCATTTGGCCAAGTTCTTCTTTTAGGAAGGACTGTGGTAGTGGCATATACCACCAGTCAAGTGTTCATGAAACGTTTCCTGTGGTTTCGAGCCCTGTTATCTTGGATGGCATGTTGCCAAGCGTGAAATTCCATATGATGACTCCTCAGGATGGTGGGACACCGTGTTTCATTAACTAGAACGCCCAGGTCATCCTGAGAAAATGTATTTAGTTTTCCCTGTTATTATTTTTTTAAAGATGCAATATTATAGCTTTTTATTTCAGTGTTTTCTCTCCCATAACAGGAATTAGAAATTCTGCACTCTGATTAAATTACCAAAAAGCTAGATGAGGTCATTATTGAGGTATTAGACTTGCTTGTAGACACAGATCTGTGTGGAAGGTCTATCATTCAAATGGTTCTTTTTGCCACATGCAGAATAAGTTTACTGGTTCCTCTCCGTCAGCCCTAGAAGGATAAATGAGTAAATATGAAATGAATAGGAGGAGAAACATCAGCAGGAGGCTCAGTGAGTGCTTACTGCTGAGTTGCCGGGGGATACGATTCAATCCGATTTGCATGATCCACAGGCGGGGGAGGGTAGCCTGTTATGAATTATCTCCTTGCCACTGGAAGAAGTGATACTTATAAGCTCATCCACAATCTGTTGTTCCAATCTCATTCCCTGTCAACAATAAGTATGTTAGCTGTGCTGCACTAATAACTCAATTTATGATGTGTAAACGAACCATCCTTGTTCCAAACCAGAGCCAAAGCAGCCACGCGGACTAAAAGTTAATTAAATTTGTTAACACGTCGTTCGCTACTCTTTAGTCGTACTATAAAAAATCGAGACACGTGTGATATGTGTAATTGAACATGAATGCGTGCTGTCTTCATGCCATGAAGGAGTACATTATTACCGTGATGTCACTTCAAGCAGTGACATACCCAGTGGTTAGCGCGTGGTGCTTAAGGACGGTCGTCTGCCATAAAAAGGCTCTCGGCTGAACCCATGAGTTGAATCGGTGCTGCCTCAGAGGCAGTCGGTCCACATCGTCGGCTTTCATTTACCGCTGCTGGAAAAATGAGCCCAAGGGCACCTCTCCTCGAGTTAATTAAAAAGCTAACAAGCTTTCAAATGGAAAAGCGGATGGCTTGCCATTTTCACTTGTTTTTTGGCTGAACAGAATTTGAGAGAGAGGTGCAGAGCACCAAGGATGAACTCTGCTGTGGCTCTGGAGGACCTCAGTGATGGTGTTGTCGTCTCAGTTTTAGAAGCAGCCTTAGACTTAGCAGCCTGAAAGGTTTTCCATTTTTTAACAAAAGGCACCAATCCAAACCAGTCCTAACAACCTTGAAATACAAATACAGAAGGACTAAATGGTCAATAGAGAGTTGTCAGATTTGGGGAATAACCATTGAAACTTGAAAATATGTTATTTTCGCATGGATTCACCCTCTAGTAACCAAGTCTATCCCTGGAAGCACAGTGGTACAGTGTTCATCACAAGGTACTCAGACACGCATGCACAATCCCTACGGGCAACTAAAGGCAATTTTGAGATACTAGTTTGCTGATTTGCATGTTCAAGTGCAAGGAAATCTGCATAATACAGGAAGACTCTAGGTCCATCCATCCATCCATCCATTTTCTACCGCTTATCTTGAGCCAGGTTGTGGGGGCAGCAGTCTGAGCAGGGATGCCCAGACCTCCCGCTCCCCAGTCACCTCCTCCAGCTGCTCTTTGGGAATACCAAGGTGTTCCCAGGAGAGACGAGAGATATAATCTCTCCAGCATGTCTTAGGTCTGCTCTGGGGTCTCCTCCCAGTTCGAGAAGCCTGAAGCACCTCCCCAGGGAGGTGTCCAGGAGGCATCCTAGATAGATGCCAAAACCACATCAACTGGCTCCTTTTTATGCAGAGGAGCAGCAGATTTACTTGTGTTCCCCCCAAATATTTGAACTCCTCACGCTATCTCTAAGGTTGAACCCAAACACTCGATCTGTGAAGGAAACTCATTTCTGCTGCTTGTATCCGCAATCTCATTCTATCGATACTACCCAAAGCTTATGCTCATAGGTGAGGGTGGGAACCTAAATTGACTAGTAAATCCAGAGCTTCTGGCTCAGCTCTCAGGTGGAGGCGAAGGCAGGGGCCTCAGCGGTCTGTTTGCCGGCTACCAAATCTGACTTTCTGGACTCCAGGCTGATTATATGGAATAATCCCCCAACCCAGGAAGTGTGAAGCGGTGGTGTTACTCACTTATCTACCATGCCTCCTGCATGTAAAGAACATTCAGTCTCTGACTAAGTATAACAATCACCATAAATGTCACATTACACTGTCGGTGAACTAAATGGCATGGCACCAGTGTGGCACAAAGAAATGAAATTCACATCATGCACATATGAGTAAAAAAAAAGCACCAGCATTCAATCATTCTGTCAGTAAATTATTTATAAATAGAAAATGCTCTTTGAACCTTGGAATTTTCAAACATCAGCTTTTATTAATGGAAGGACGGAGATTATAGCTTTTTGGGTCTAATAGTGGTTGCTTACAGACAGCCATTGTAAAGCTACTAGTTCAGAACAGAAGCAAATGAGTGAAATACCAGAAGTCCATATCCTAACCCTTATACATGGTCTTACTTTTAGCATCATACTCCTCTTTTAAAAGTTATATTCCTTGACTTTTGTAAGACCAGTGATAAAAAAAAACCTCAGACAGACCAGTAGATCTGCAGTGCTTCGCCAGACTAATCGAATTTCGTTATTTGTATGATCGCTGTTGAGACAATGCTTAGAAGTCCGTTTTGGTTTAACCAAGCAAACACTGGACAATCCAGGCAACTGTGTGGCATAATGAAAGAGTGCTCAGTCTTAAGTTTCAATAGGGGCTTATGTGCAGCATCACACATGTCTACACTAGAGTGACTGTAAATATGGACTCTAGTGGGAGGCTTCATGTGACAAGCGGGAGCAGTGCCAGAGCTCCCTCTGCCTTATTATGAGTGCCAGCGCCTGCCAGCGCCTGACTTTCAACGGCACCTCCCTGGAATTTAAAATACAACAACGCCGCGATGGAGGCGGCACATGGCAAGGAGCTCACGGATGCCGGGAGACGGAGATGCTTTGCAGCGGAATTTCGGGAAAATGTCTCACACACAAACAGACACAGTCACACACACAAGCACATATATTCATCAACAAAGCGCATCCTGGAAGTGTGGCATGGGATGTACTAGTATATAAATGGGCAGTGGGGCAGCTAAAAATTCTGGGCCCTGTGACAAAATGTCACCTTGCCCCCCCCCCCCATTCCCCGCCTACTCCATTATACAATTTTACATATTGAAAGCCCCTGTAAAGTTCTGCCCCCCCTGAATCTGCCAGGGTAGCCATGACCCTAAGGCACCCCTGTAAATGAGAGACCAGTTTGTGCATTCGCCTTACAGCAGCCTCAACAAATGCCATTCATCGTTCAGACACAACTGACACTTGAGAACTAGCCCTCAAAAGAAACTAAGAGTTCAGCCAAATGTGCTGTGTGTGCGGTGAGTTTTGGGTGTCTTAGTGTGTGTGGGTGGGTGTTTGGAAAGTAAGGGAGGGGGGGCTTACTGGACATGACATACAACACATGTTATCATAGCTTCGAAAGCGAGCTAGAAAATGTAGATTCCTGTGGTGTAAATGTACCATGCCGACACTCAGCCCATTAATTACTGCAAGAGTAAATATCAGGAAATGAGTCAACACATCTCTGCAGCACTATAAACAGCTGCAGGTCACTTTGTAAACACGTCATAAAACTTTTACACAAGTGAGCACACACACACACACACACACACACACATACACACACACACGCATACGCAAACACACACACAAAGTCTAAACATATTATTTTCAACTATTAACTTTAACTTCCAGCAGTTAAAAAAACGAATGTCAACCTGAAAGGCGCTTAGTATCCAGTCTGTAGTTAATCTTAAGACAGAAACAGTCTAGAGTTCACTTGTTATATGTGTTGGGAAACACAGAAAGTTGTACAATGCGGAGCAGTTTTCTTACACTCCACACTGAATTGCTATATGAAATGTTAGGCATCGGAAGCGAGAAACCGGTGTTCCGGTGTGTCTCAGGGTCCTCAGATGAGTCAGCAACAGCGACCTGTTATTCTACACTCAACAGAAATGGGCTCACGGCTCAGACCCCCCCTCCCCCCTCCCCTCAGTAGACGTTTGCTTTCAACGCGTGACTTGTTTCGACACTGGAGGGGTTTGAAAGCTGCCCAAAGGCTGTTTTTCTCCCTTTTCCCAGAAGTCAGTGTTTTCAGAAACAAGTTTAAGAACCAGGAATGCAGTCCAGCAGTTAACAGTTCCAGGTACAGAGGAGTGTATAAATAAAAAAGTATGAAAAGATGCACATCCACCCTTGTTATTTATATGTTATTTTAAAATGGTTTTAGTTAGGACAGTATAGAATATTGTGTGTGTGTGTGTGTGTGTGCGTGTGTGTGTGTGTGTGTGTCTAAAACACCAATGTAGTGTGAGTATTTTTCCACAAACACATAAAGGACAGCTCAAGGTTCAGTTTCCAACAGTTTTGTTATTTATAAGAACCAGCCAAAGCTGGCAAAAATACGCCAGAGATAACAGCAATGTGTGATTTACATTTTGACTTTGATGTTAAAACTCTAAGGGACAGACAAAGAAATCCCCAGCCTTTACTTAGAAAACAGTGATTCTTAGTTCAGTAGTAGATTAACTTTTCCTTTTGCTCTGGGCACTAGGCAGGGGAACACCCTGGACATGAGGCCCACCCATCATGAGGCACAGTTTCAAGATCAGCAAATTATTATGATTATTTTTACAAACAATTTTTCTGAAGAAAAACAAACTCATCCTGAAAGTTTGCTTATGCTTGAGGCCACAACAATTCTTGTATGCTGACAATATTTAGAGAAATCCAACCGTTTTCAGCTTATCATTTCCTCTGCCAGGCCACCAGAGTTGTATTGTTTTATTTCGCAAACTAAGACAACTAACTTAGTTTGTTGGGTTTCTCTACACATGAAGGTGTATAAAAGAGCGAAGGAGGAAAAATTTCTACACTTGATAGGACTCCTGTTGTTTACTTACTCCTCACATAGATCGAATTAGGACAGAATCAATATGCTGCCATATTGAATCAGAGCAGGAGGACAATTATGCCCAATAAACCTGCGCGGAGTGCAGCAGGAAGCGCTGCATGTCTCTGCGCAGGGGTTTGCACGGATGCTGGGCTGTAATACAGAAGTCAGTAATAACGGCGAAAGCCAGGGGCAGCGGCAAGCCGGCTGAAGAATAATGGACGACTGCCGGTGCCTCCCAGATTACATTCTGCCGGTGAAAGCCATTAAAGACATTCAGAGACCTGATGGAATAACATAAGAAAATGTTTTCATACCCTGTGTGCACTTTGTATCATGGTGTTCACTATGGTAGGAAGAAGAAAAAAAATATATATATATATATACTTATGAAATGCATGAAATACTCTTTGGCAAAAGTAAAATCGATTTGGTCCAGTTCAAACAGCCTTCATCCCAAACACATTGTACGGAGCGGTTTTCTGACACGGGCAGATAAATAGGCCAAGGGAGGAAGGAACCGCACAAAGATCTGTGCTTCCTGTTGACATAGACAGTAGAATGAGGGCTGAGAAAGTGTGCTCTTAAGGCCGAAGGGACCAGCTCGACCGTTTACCCCAAAACCTTGTGAAACAGCGCATATAACTGTTCATGGTCAAGCGGCTGTTACTCTGCAGAATTCAGCTTCCTTGAGAAGGTGGAACAGGGCAGTATTGTCTTGGCCATGTCTTGAGAATATACCTGAACAAACTCTATTGAAATACACTGCCAGTCAAAAGTCTGGGCACACTTGCTTTCACTGCATTTGTGACTAGTTTAGAAACATTATTCACCAAAATAAGTATTCAAAATAACCTCCCTTTGCTTTCATCCATCGTCCAAACGTAACCACCTGGAATCCAGACTATTGACTAGTACTGTACAGCTTAAACATAAATAGCACACAGCTAAATTTAAGAATCAAATATATAGTAGTTGCATTCATCTGCTGTATTTTAGTGGTACTTTACTGTATTTCCGTCAGCATAACTAATGTAAAAGATTAACATGGCATAAGTATTCTGCTTTGTAATCAGCTTAATGTTACATCCACACTAAATGCTTTACAGCTTGGTGTTCAGTCTCTCAAGACACTGGCTTGACACAAGGGAAACTAGGGAGAATCGCTGGCGGATGAGTTTATGTCAGCCTGCCCGAGAAACCTGCGATACTCTAAATGGAGCAGAACACTCTGAAAGTAGACTTCCATTATGATAGTCCTCATAATTCTGTCGCTAACACTATACGGTCCTCTGGAAAGACTGAGTGCATGCGATAGCCAGCCCATTACGTTTACATTAAGAGGATAATGCATCATGCGGTCATAGAACGCAAATGCCATAAATGGAAATAAAACGGCAATTAACCGTATGTGTTGCTCATTGAAAACGCTTCCCCTCCAGACGAGGTGTGAAATCCCAGCGGTCAGCTACATGCCTTTATACACAAATATATAAAATCTTTATACACATATAGCTGTCAGACTTAACTTCAGGAATCCTGAACTCAGCCTGTTCTTGGAATAAATGGATTTCTGACATTGATGCCCGGTCCAGTGTGACGAGGTGCCTTTTCGCTCCTAGTGCTTTCTTTTTGTATGGAAGAACATGAGGCAACAAAATAATTGATTGTTTTTGCAGGTCAAATTTAGTAGAAATATTTAGTGCTGTACTTTTTAAAAATCATTAATCATAACTTTGGAACGGTGATTTCTTTGACTTGACATGACCCAGAGTTGGGAAGAGGGAATTTTGGTCGTTTTTTTTGACCATGGGCAAAGAAACGGCGCTGGGGGGGGGATTTGCTAGCCAAAGATGTGGTGTCTCCCTGGGAGATGCTTACACACAGTAGTCATGGCGACAGAGTATTACCAAGGCTTTGTCGTTGCTTGGATTCATTATCTTTCCATATAAGGCCTCATATCTGGCCCTATATAGGATTCTGTTTATTGAGATTCATTGCTAATAATTATAGTTATCGGACATGCATTCCCAGGCTTATAAAAACACTGTAGCCACTGACTGCAATTTGCTGTATTCTACAGCAATGGTCGCATTGATGCTAAACAGTTTTGACACAAATGTATCTAGACACAAGTATATCAGAAGCAATTAGAAAAAATCTCCAAAGTCATTATAACCTTGTTCTGGTTGCGGGTTGTGATTATATTTTAATTTGTGCCAAATTACACCAAATTTCATGCAGACAATCGAGTTTGCATAAATTGTAAGGAGGTCAAATGCCTTCACAAATGTCACTGGCTGCATTTTACAAAAAAAGAAAGAGGAAGAATCATAAGGTAAATAATTTCTGGGACATCATAAAATGTGCTTTTTCAAAGACGAGCTGTCTGCACTAGATTCCAGTTAAATTCGAAGCCCACTGTGATGCAAATTGGGCAAATTAGTACGCATCGTAGGAAAGGAATGCATTGAAGGTCTGTTAGATAGGACTGGGAATCACCAGCCTGGCTTTACATTAAGCTGTGAGGCCTGGGTTGGATTTTCAAGATCATTTTCTCTTTTTTGTATCATGTACGGAAGCATAGTGCAGGATTAATTCGAACATGAGGCAGCAGCGTCACAGAGGACGGCAGGATAAAATGTGCCTCACAGCCCTGGTGACAGGCTGCTCTCAATCCGCTTTGTGAGAAATGTGGAATTACTATATTTAGTGTCAGTATTACCCATTGACATGGGTACCAGGCTGTTGACGTTACACAACAGCACCAGGCCTGCAAAACACCTCGAATCACATGTCCCTTAAGGCATCAATGAAAGAGGAAAAGATTTGCTTCACACTAAGAAGAAAATAGGAGGAGACTTTATGAATTTGTGTCTTTAAATTCCATATGCGCAATTGTCCAGGGCAGCATCTTCAGAGGGGGTGCCAGCTTAGCAAACCACAGGCACTAGGCACTAATTTTTACTGATGTAAAATGGGGCGGGGGCAGCCTGTACATGGGCTTCAATCTCCAATTACTACAGGTGTCATTATGTAAAAACAGTGTTTGACACAGAGATTGACACAAATTTTATTGGAAATCAAAAGCACACTCCCAGAGCACCTCTTGGAGAGAAATTAGCTGTTGATTAAATGATTAAAAACACACTCACACTCAGATAGTTTAAGTTGCTGGCGTAACCAAGCAATAGAGAATTCACCCGGGTCAAAGGGTGTGTTACATTTTCAGATATAAAGGTGGAGTCAATGTATCAATGACTAGGCTGCAAAGGCATGTTTTTGAATAATTAAAGGAAAAAAACTAATGTGACAATGGAC
>JAABNX020000151.1:18161125-18193014 GCA_015163995.2 Mormyrus lacerda | reverse complement strand
TTCCATGTCCCATTCTCGTCAGTGTGGGGAAGCAATAAAAAAGGCCAATAGAATGTTAGACTATATCTCTAGGTGTGTGGAGTTTAACTCAAGGGAAGTGATGCTACATTTATATAATTCTTTGGTAAGAACCCACCTAGAATACTGTGTGCAGGTTTGGTCACCATACTGTACCTTAAGAAAGACATTGCTGCCTTAAAAAAGGTGCAACGGAGGGCTACGAGAATGATTCCTGGTCTTAGATGAATGTCTTATGAGGAGACGTTAGCTGACATGAATCTGTTTATCATCGAGCAAAAGAGTCGAAGGGGGGACATGATCCACCTTATAGTATATAAGATTTTAACAGGTCTGGATATTCATCAGCTAAATGGCTGTTTTAATATTGGTTTAAATACTAGAACTAGCGGCCGTAAGTGGAAATTAGCGGGAGAACATTTTAAAACAAATTTGAGGATGCACTTCATTACACAGTGTGTAGTTAGAGTATGGAATAGTCTTCCTGCTAGTGCTAAGCTAAAACCCTGGGTTCCTGTAAATTAGAGCTAGATAAGGCTTTAACAACTCTGAGCTATTAGTCAAGTTCTCCCCAAATGAGCTTGATGGGCAGAATGCCCTCCTCTTATTTGTAAATTTCTTATGTTCGTATCTCCAGAGCCCTGCCTGGGGGAAGCCGCCACATCTCTAGAAACCCAGGCTCCTGGCACAGAGGGGGCCTTCCGGCTCAAGTCACAAGCACTTGGCCCAGAGGGGGCTGCCCAGCCTGTCTTCACCTCTGTAGCGTCTCCAGAGACTGTATTCACCAGACCCTGTGCTCAGAGCCCATGTCCCTGAGAGAGCTGCTTTGTCTGTGTCACATTTTACTGGCCCAGTGAGGGTCGCTTCACCCATGTCCCATATTAATGGCCCAGCGAGGGCCGCTTGACCCATGTCCCATGTTCCTGGCCCAGCGAAGGACACTTCGTCCATTCAGCCCCAAGGAAGCTGCTCAGCCCATGTCTCCGTCACCATGTCCAGAGGTGTCGCCAATGTCTGACCCCAGAGAGGCCATGTTGCATGATTCCCTGGCTGCTGCCTTGACACCCACAGTACTTCTTTCTTGCTGTGTCTATAGTGTTTGTTCCTGCTGCTTCCCAAGCCCCCATCTCACATGTGCTTGCTCTCCCTTCTCACATCACTCATGTCACATCTTCGTCTGTTCCAGCAGTGTCACCTCTGGTCCACCAGAGCTCCACCATCTAAAGTCCCTCATCTTGGCCTGGGTCCATTGTCAGTCCCCTGATGTCCTGTAGACCATAGTCCGGCCCTGTTCCACCCAGTTTCCCTCCTTTGTTTACTCCTATGTCTACTGGTCCTATTCCCTTCATTCCTCCACCAGTGGTCTTGTTCCTCCAGTCTCTCCACATGTGCCATGTCCTGTCCCTAGTCTGCGTGTCCCAAATACACTGGTCCTGTCCTGACATATTCCCCATTCTGTTGACCCTGTTCCAGCTCTTTCTGATGATGATGATGATGATGATGATGATGAAACCCTTTATTGCTGTTGCAATACACCATGTCACTAGTCACAAGTACCAGCGAAAAAACTGGCCATCAACCCAATCATACATGTACACAAACATCACGACAGGTCAGGAAGACAGGGGAAATTAGAAGAACAGAGAAACAGATTTACATGAGGAGAGAGGAGGAGAATAAAAAAACAGCCCCCAGACTGTACTCCAGTAGGGAGTACATTGTAGGAACCAAAAAAAACACCTCAGCAACATAAGCACATGGTCACTACACCTTACAACATAAAAAGTCATGACTTGCAACAGGGGAGGGAAATGGGGAGGTGGCGGTAGTCCAGCATGGACAAACAGCCATCCGGTCCTGCAGCCATATAGGCGCTGGTCACAGCCCCGCCTGTTCACGCTGAGGGTATGAAGCAGCGAAGGCATGGGATGGGGGAAGGGCAAGTATAAGACAGTAGACTAGATGAGATGAGAGGAGCAAAGGGAAGATAAGGGGAGGGAGAGAAGTGCGTCCGCTTCCGCTGAGGATAATGCCAGGATAGAGCACACAGGTCTGGAAACAAGACACAGGATGCACTTCTGTTCCACCTGTCTGTTTTGGTTCTGTTGTTGTGTCCCATCCTATTCCCTGGGTTTCACTGATGGATTGTCAGGATCCTGCCCTGTCATGTCCCTGCCTGGCCAGCAGGTGTCGCTGGTCACCCCTTGCCTAGAGACTGAGTTTCTTTGTGATTTGTAAATTGACCCACACCTGCTTCGTTGCCCCTACTCTTTAGTTTTTGTTTGATTATAATCAAACATGTTCCTTGTTACACTTGTGCCATATGTGCCTGCCTCTGATTTGTGCCCTGGTTGATCTCTAAAAAAAGTTCCCGTTTGTAAGTAAGCAGGCATTGCGTATTGTCACTCATTATTCCGGTCCGTAACAACCTACGCAATCAATATTGGCTTTTTAAAAATTAAAATAATGAAAGTATATGATTTTTTCACCATATCAGTAATAACTACAAGATTCAGTTATTAAACATAAACAGTATTACTGCAAACACAAGCATGGTATTTAATTGTTAAAAAAAAAAAAGAAATAACTGAACATTCTTAATAAACATGCAAACCAAGTTCATCCAAGTACATATCAATATATCAAAATTCAGTTATTTCGTCTGAAAAGGCCATCAGCCCCTATTAGATGATGCAAAACATAACTGTACGGGTTTGCATACATTTCGGGGGGGGGGGGACAAAAGCATTTCTGCGACACTTACCACACTAATGTCATCGGTGCAATTAGGCTAATAAGTAAATACACCAACATTAATTTTTCAGCGTGACGTTTCATTGATGAATGGTGTCGGGTTCATCGATGGTGTTTGTGCTGTCAAGCAGTTGGAACGCGTTTAGGACGCACCCGGCATTTGACTTCGGAGGCAATACAAATCCTGCTGGGAAGAGGCATGGGAGCTCCGTCCTCACAAACGGCGCTGCTTGTATTTGCCTGTATGTATGATTATATTCGGCCTTATTACAGCATGCTTGTAGCTAGTGGCTCAACCACGTCCATCGCATATGCTCTTCACCTTTGCCTACTGGATGAACGTCTACTGTACGTAAAGTAAGCAACTGATATTGAGCATTTTTATTGTTACCGACACGTCAACTTGTAGGGAAGATTGTGATGGTGATTAATTTGTCTTCGGGAGTGATCACAGAACGGGATCGGGAGTTTGTCGCAGAACTGTACTTTATGGACTTCTCATTGTATTTTATTATTTATTTTTAACGTAACTGGGGCGTACCTTGGCTGAGCTGTGGAACACCTGGATATCGAGCAGATTAAACGCAGTCGAGCTCAGACATAGTACTGCGTGTCCAGCTGAGCGATGATCTAGGAGCGAAGAAATTAGAAGAATGCGCGCTAGTTATAGCAAATGAAGATGGCAATCTCACATTGCTACTAACTCTATATGAAATATCACCTGGCTGTTTGAACGGGTTGGTTTAATTGCATATTCCTGCTTCTTATTCCAATTATGACGTTTTTTTTAAGTATTACGCAAGTATAATAGATAGCTGAGTGTTATGAAAATAAAACGAATTGCCTTCTTGAATACTAGCGAGCAAATATCTCACAAAAGTGAAACCGAACACCTTTTCTAAAGCCAGGTACTAAATGCATATATAGGTAGGAATACAGTTGGAATAAATGTATATATAAATGAAAACAGGGAAAATAAAAATGGAAATTCAAATGTACCCCGTGGCTTTCTTTTTCTTCTATATATGGTGGAAATAGGCGAGACCGGTGGAAAGACATCACTTTGGAGTCCAAGCGCGGTGACGGCGGCAACCGGCGATGAGGCGAAGATGCAGCGCGGAGAATTAGTCACTAACGGGGGGTGTGAGCTGCCGGACATGGTGGCTTCCAGATCTTCAGCGACACCTAAGTTCAAGCGCCTTGAAGCGGATCACAACTCCTTCGGCGGAAAAAATGAGAAAGCCGGGACGCTGCTGAAAAGCAGTATTATTAAGGTAAGACGCGATAAGCGAGTTCTCCTTGCCCCAAACTACTGTAACGACCCATAGCGCCGCCTGACAAGTCTTATTGATTTATACTATGACCTTTTAATTGTTTCGAATATCGAAAAGATACTCCGTTTGGGTGTGTCCTGCGTTTACATGTTTACATAAACCGTCTTATATGTAAGGTTAATTAATTCATATTCTTAATAGTAATTTGTTTAAATCACAATAGCATTATTATTATTATTATTATTATTATTATCACTACTACTACTACTACTACTACTACTACTACTAAAATTAAGTTAATTATTTATCCATCTGTCCATCCATCGTCCAAACAGCACCTCAGGCCATAAGGCTGGGGAGCACCAACCTAACCTGAACTAATACCTGAATGTATCTACTTGCAGAACTTTCTGAGAATGAATGATATGTCAGGGTCAGCTCCTGTTGTCTCAGTCTTGTGTCCCTTCCCCATTTGACCAGCAGGCATCACTGGCCACCCTGTCCCTCCTGTCAGTCTTTTTGTTTCCTGTCAGCTGCTTGGCTTAATGCATTGCTCATGTGCTTACCTCCAAATCCTTTTGTCGCACGTTCGAATCCCACCTCCTCTGTTTTTGTATGTTGTTCCCTAATGTTTCATTGTGTGAGTTTTTCTAATTCCTGTGTCTTGTGATTTGTATTTGGTTTTGGTTAAATTCTATGTGCCCGTGCTTTTGTTTCTACCTGTTATTCCCTTAGTGTAGTTTCTGTTTCCTTCTTTCTGTCAGTCTTAGTTTTCCCCTCCCAGTTCCCTGAGTTAATTAGTTCTACCTGTTGCCTGTTCTTGTTCCTGCCCTTGTCTGTTTTCCTGTTTGCTCGTTTTCCTGCACCTTCCCCAATTGGTTAATTGTTTGTCTCACTCCTGCTGTCTCATTACCCAGTTTAGTTTTCCTATTTCAGTTCCTGGCGGAGTTGCGTTCTCCAGTGGTTCATTGTTTGTTGTAGTTTTGCTGTTAGATGTATGTACTTTGGATGTTCTGTTATTTGTAGTCTGTCTGCCTACCCCTTTGTTGCCCTGCCCCTTTTTCAAGTTAGTTCGCTTATCCTTTTTAGTTCTGACCCCTCAAGGTCTATTTTTGTTTGTAGTGTTTTCTGTTTTTGTAAATAAAACCCTTCTGTTCCGGTGAGCCGCAAGTGGGTCATCCACATTTCTGTTCCAATCTGCCTTATGCCTCATTCTTGCACTAAACCCATCCGGATCCATAATATGATATCATATTACCAGCACAGTTATGTGCCTTTTACAATAGTCTTTATTACTTTTTTGACAGCTGTGAGTAAATGTTATTTTTTCTATAAACTAAATTTACATTTTCTTTTCTACAAATGTATTTTTCATTCATAAAAAGCCAGTCTTGTATGTTTCTGCAGTCTGACTTAAATCAAAAACAGCTGATTTTCATATTGTATGGTTGTGTGTGTACTTTGAGTTTATTACGTGTGCATCACCCATGTATCACATTGGCATATACTGACATGACAATGCAGCCGTATTGTATGGAAGGAATCACCAGCCACTTTGTCTGTCTGGGGACTGCTGACAGCGTGTCATTGTCATGCCACACAATACCAATGAGCATTTGCGGCAGCGCAGTGACACACGATGCGTGTCAGCGCACAGAATCAGGCTGCAGTGCCGCTACAAAGTCTCCTTTTGATGAATGCTAACTATTAACTTGCTCTTTACGGCTTTTAAATGGTAGCAAAACTTCCCAAACATTCATCTTTAAGGCTGCTGAGTCGAACTATATAATTAACTGAAAATGGCCAATGGCTAAATTAATAGAAATGTTTATAAATGATTGCAGTGGTACACAAATGTGGTTAAGAAATAAAAGCATTTTAATGAGTTCAGAAAGAATACTCCAGCTACTGATACTCTTGGACTAAGATGTAATTATTTGGTTGTTGCTATGTAAATATAATAAATAATTCAGTTCCAATGAAATGTGCAGATGACAGATGCAGTTTGCAGTGTTTGATTGGCTATGGGATGCATGTCACCACATATCCTTTCTGGTGTAAATATTCATGCATCCTGATGCATCGCCAACAAGGACGTCTCAATAATTGTGCACGGGGCCAATTGACCTTCTAGTGGAAGTAACATAAGCAGTAACTTAAATTTAAACACAAACGGTCAGCTGAACACCTTGGAGATGCATGATAGACACAGGTGTAAACAGCGATGTGTCTCAGTTGTCCACTTGCGATCTGATTGCCCGAGACGCATGTTAAATCAAAGTGTAAATGGGGCCTGAGATGCTCACAGTGGCTCAGCTTATAATAAAGTAAATCGAGGTGTTTTCACTGTGTTCTTGTTTGAAAACCAAAAGTGAAGCTGTGCCTACTAGTGAGAGGATAGATACATCAGTGCATGGTTTCCATTCTGCTGCCATGCAGGGGTTACTGCTTAGCACATTAATGTGAAGCATCGGATGAGGCATTTCTTGTACAATATTAGTAAAACTTGTAAAAACTTTTGTAAACAGCCACAGAAGGATTTTATTTGGACTTTTGATACATGATATAATATCTTTAGGACCTTAGTCTTGATAATGTTGCAGAGATGCGCTTTTACTAACCCCACAGTCCTGCTTATTACATTTGTCATTCAATACAAAAAACAACAAACTATGAATGCTCAATAGCATGCCGATACATTCATTCTTCAGTGATTGATTTTATATTTTATTGGAAATCTTTAGTTTTCCGGAACTATCCTTAAAAGGACTGTTTTTCTGGGAACTTTTCAAGAAGAATGTTTCTGGCCATTTTCATTTGCATCGCCTGGGTTCCAGTTTGCCTTGTACCAGTGTACTGTACCATGTCAGTGTTCCAGGGACTAATTTTGTGGTTTTGAGACCACATTCATGCAGTCTTGGTCTTACTATCAAGGTCTTACTGCTTGGTCTGGATCTGCACCTGGATCCTAGTCTTGTTTGATGATATTGGGTGAGACTGATTGTTCAGTACTAAAGCCAGTCAGCACCACTAATCTGTGGTGTTAAAAGGGGATGGGTCTAACTGATGATCTTTGTCTTGTCTAAACATTGCTTTTTGATGTTCTGGTACATGGAAGTCTGGTTTTAATGTGAGTCCCTAATGTTATTTCTTACTTTATTATTTGTTATAGCAGGGTTCTTCAAATCTGGACCTCGATTTCAAATCCAGGCCTTGTTTTCAGTTCTCCCAGGTGGTTTAATAATTACTGATTCTAATTGGTCAGAGGCTTCACACCTGACTAGCTGGTAAAGGAAGGCTGGAAAAACAGCAGTGCTCGGACCGTAAGGACCGTGATTTGAATTACCCCGTGTTAAAGTGTGGCTCAGCTGGTTAGGCTGCAGTGATTGGAAAGTCATTGGTTCAAATCACTCAGTCAGTGGAGTAATTTTACCGCAGGGCCTTTGAGCAAAGCCCTTAACCCTCAATTGTTCCAAAAAGTGACACTGCCTTCTCAGAAATGTATGTTTCTTTACAAAGAGGGTCAGCTAATAGAAAGTGGCCTGTTATTGTCATCACTGAGTATTTTGTTCTTTTGTTTTTTATTAGTTTGGCAGTGCATTACACACCCTAGATTTTCTTCATGGTTACTTTGGAGTTAAGTGATCTTGGATTTTTCCGGTCGATACTCTCATTTTGTAAAATCTCAAATAATCCAAGACAGCAGATGAATGATTCATCAGTCTGACGAGAATTAAAAATGGCACCATCTTCATCTTGATTATTAATGTCCAGCAAAGTCACTTTTAAATATCGGGAAGCTTATCCATTGTAATTAAAATGTTCTTATATGGTGGGGAGGATAAGAGAACCTAGCATATTAGATTGGGAAAGTCAATCAGCTGAATAAACAATAAATGAGATGAACACGGCACTCTGGTTTGATTATAATTAACATGTAACCCCTTAGTAGATAATCGGTACTTCTCAGACATTCTCAGATTGGGCAGTACTCACGCCAGAGGATTGTTTCAGTTGAATGCATAGATGTTGTCAAAAGTTTAATCGTTTCTGGTTGATATTCCAGACAACAACCTGTTACTACATGAATGATATAACTATTCATGGATTGTACTGTAACTGCACAACATGTAATTGCATGCCACGATTTATGTTGTCTTGCAGATACATATAAGCTGTGTGTGAGACTTGAAACGAGGACCCCAAAGGTATTTTATTAAATAAACAAGTCTGCACACCACCAACTGTAGCTATCCAACAAATATCCTTCTTAGCTACTATTATATTTACAATTATGCTTGTAATAGGTACATCCCAAATTTAGCAATAAAGAAGTGTCAGACATACTTTCAAATTTGAAGAATGATCATTTTCTGTCACTGCAGCTTCATCATTGTGTTTGCATTTTTTTGTCTTGCTGCCTGGAAATACTTGGCATTGAAAAAATTTTAAACATGCTGCAGCATGAAGGTGGTTATCAGATTCTTCCGCAGCCACACTTAAAGGCCCACTTGACATTACAATTACATTTCTATTGTCTTCAGAACCAGCCAGTGAAATACTTGTGACTCTGCCTCTAAAATTTGGCATAATTGTTAAACCTCATATCAGGGGCGCATATTGAGAAATTCTGACCCCCCCCCCGATAAAATGTCACCTCGGGCACCTGTGAATTGGGGTTATCCTTGCCTGTACTGCACCCCTGTCTCACGTGTCTTATGTCACCTTTAAGTTGCATGTCAGATTTGCATTTTCTTTTTTGCTGTGTAAGGTTGCCTCGTCCAAATATCATTTTTCTTACTGTGTTAATAACAGATGTCTGTAGGCTTCGGATACAACGCCAGACTTATACATACTCTGGGAGAATGCGCAGGCGGCAGGGAACTGTAAATCAGATGGGAGCCATTTTTTTCCCGGGTGAGGTCCTTTCACACCTGACACATACTTTGATGTATTAGAGAGATTACGACTTAGGGAAATATTCCCCCCCCTCTCCATATTTTCCTGTGAAGTATTATTTCTTTAGTTATTTTTCTCTGAATATTTCAGGGACTTTAATGAAACTTTAATGCGTTACTTTTATTACTTAATGGAATTACTTTTCCGACAGGCACAACTTAGACGCCTCACCATATATATCGCTGCACTAATGTGTTCTTTGGCAATGCAAAGAGTGCAACATGCAAGTCAGTGTCCCAAGTGACAGATGATTCAATTCCCGCTTATTCCTTCAGGAGTGAAGGTCCCCATTAGCTGTGCATTGTTCAGCTGCATGTGGTCAGAGGCTGGCTACCATATAAAGCCTATTACCGAGATGAAGCCGCCATTACTGTCAAAAGGATGGATCCTGAGCCTGGCGGCCTCATGCATGCAGCGTGCCTCTCGTATGTTTGCTTGCATGTTTTCAGGCCTGTCATCTTGACCCATTTAATCATCAGTCTGCACTGTAGGCTGTAAATGGCCAATACAGGTGTGGTGCTCAGCGTGAGCAAGAATAATTTCTTAAAGGGGACAGGTATCTGGGTGAAATGAGGCTTGATCTTGTGTAATTGGCTGAAGGGGTTCCAGCCACATGATACTGGACTTTCAGCTGTTCAGCCTTAAGTTATTGCGTGGGGGAAGGTGAGGGGATGGAGGGTACTTCTTGCCTGGACAGTATTTATGGGCACTAAGCAATGTTATACTTCAGTAGTATTTTATAAAGGATGCAGGGCAAGACATATTAGCTTACCTGAGCATGTTTCAACATGATGCTGCTCCTGACTTCATATATATACTGCTAATATATTAGAGTCTTTAGTCAAATGGGGTGCAGATGAAACTGGCGAAAGTCTCAACATTGACTGAAATAAATGAAAGCAAATATTTGTGGGTGTGATTCCTGGCCCTTTCTTTCTGTCTATTTGCTCGTTCTTCCTGTGTTTTTAAGGGTCTCCTGTCCATACTTGTTGTTCTTCTAGTCCTTTCATTATTTTGTTTCCATGCAAATCACATATGTATGTTGATAGTATGTAATCTTGTTTATCCTCATTACCAATCTGACACCAGCTAGTTTCCCCACTTTTGGTCCTGACTGGGGCTTCTTGTCCAGTGTAGAGATTCCTGATAAGGACACAGAGGTTCTCTGGTGCGCCCATTTTTCCTCGGAACATTCTATAGTTCCATAATCCCTGTGAACGTTCCAAAGGGTCACATACTGCTCCACCACACAATCCAGGGCTTTGTTGCAATCAATGAAGCGTTTGTTATACTTTGTCTGGTTTTTCGATTATCCATCGCGCATCAGCAGTGGCGTCTCAGATGTCTGTATCTCTACGTATCGTTAAACATTCATGGATGGTCAAGTGAATTCATTATGGCAACCAGTGGGAAGAAGGTCCTGGGCTCCAGCATGTTTTTCAATTTAGCCTGGAGCTTGCGTGATCTTCTTGTTAACATGATAGGTGTCCTTCGGATACATAATTAACCTTTGGAGAAAAGGGAAACTGGAATGTAATGTTTGATTTCTAGCTGTGAGGGATCTAGCTGCGAGGAATAACAAAGAAGGCTGAGGAGAATGTCAGAAGTACTGACAGAAATTTACAACTAGAATAAGTGGACCTTGTTATGTAATGCTAGGTAATGGGAGTGTAGTACAGTACCAGAACTAGAAGAGGTATCTTATTGTATATTTTTGTGATTTGGCCAAAGGATGTGACTCGAGGCCAGATCACAGCATTGTTCACTGGTGTTAAGCAGCAACAGATGTGTCAGAAATCACAGCTTTTCTGTCACAGTAAAGAGCGGCTGCCCTCAGTGAACTGCCATGATTTCTAAATTACGATTTTCCCATTTTTCGTTTGATTTTCCTGCAGCACTGTGATTTTATTGTATAAAATGCAGTTCAGAATAGCGATGGACCATATGTCACTGCCATGGTCGTCATTAGGTCAGATCACTCTGGGCTGTAGCCCCATGTATTTTAAGCCTGTCCCCGAGTATTTCAGCCCTGATGCCCGTCTTCCATCAAAATAAAGACAAGCCCCAGGTACAATTGACATAGCCCCCGATCTTTTCAATAGCTAGACGCTCCCCTGGTCGCTACCCTAGATATAGTCAGTAACAGCCTAGAATGGAAATCCGTTGTTGTTTTTCTGTTGACCCTTAGATATCTTTCTGAAAAGGTCTTCCAGGCTTGTCTGTTTTAAGATGCCAGAGGTTAGATAACAGCTGTTAAAAGCTGGTTCCCAGTCATTGTGGTCAATCACTCTGTCCCTTTCTCTCATATAACCCCACCTGACTCATAATCCCAGTGCGATTTGTGATTTTTCATCTAGAATTATTGATCAGTGTTCAAAAAAACTTCAGTTTTTGCTGCATCTTCCAGTCCTGAAATATCGTGCTTGGCAAATAGGAATATAAAACTGAATAAAAAGTCATTACAAATGAAGGATTAAAAGGATTTCTCTGCAAAAGACCAAATCATCTCTCCTACCTTCAGTGAGTCACTGTTGAGAAATTCAGCTAAAAAAAAAAAGTAAGGTGTCTGAAGCCAAAATTAAATGTCAATGTAAGACAGGTTTACTGTTAGGTTTCTTAGTGATAGAAAAGATCTGCCTTGTAGCAGGTGTCCAGTCCACCTTTTTAATGAGGAGATATTTGCAGTGAGGGAAATCTGTCGCTGTCTACAAGACCATACTGTACTGCACAGCATATTGATACACGTTCATTACCCCTCTGTTTCCTGTTTGGCCAGATCTGTCGAGCTTCATTCCATCATTGCCATGGCACATCTTGAGGTGAAATGTCACTTCCGCTGCGCGTCACCATTCTGACCTCAACCATGCACGCAAGAATTAACCTGCTTTTAATGAAATGTGAAGATGGCAGATTGTTTGATCTCATGTGCAGAGGACTTGGGGCATTCTTATTGATTTTAAGACTGATCTCCTTTTTCCTGCTTATGTCACAGTATCTAAAGGTCACCTTGTCACTTTCACCATCGCTCTATAATAAAAGAATGCATTCTGGACTGAGAAAGGGTAAATCCAATCTCTCTGACTCATTATTTTTTCTGATTGCCTTACTGATGCCTTGGTGAACAAACTTTCCTGCTTTTCCCTTTCCATGTCTTTCTCTCTTAGTCTCACTTTCTTTTCTTCATACATTTCAAAGAGGGAGATACTCTCAATAATATTGTATTCATGTAATGTTATCAAAACTTTATATAAGGTAGATTATCTATACTGTATGGAATTATAATAGGCAGTTTTACATATGCGCTGCCAGGAAAAAGGGTGCAGCCTTGGTAGAGCTTGGGGTACCAAGGTAAAAACAATGTTACTGTAACCCTAGTGGTACAGAAATGTTCCTTAGTATTCATTTCTGTACCTTAAAAGGTACATTTACCTACAGCTAAGTTAAAATGGACAGACCTTTGAGGGTACAGGCTCAGTGACAAATGATTGTACTGTACCCAGGGGCGTGGCTAAATATTTTGGGCTCCAAGAAGGTATATCAGATTGGTCTGCACTGGGGAACCCTCAAAGGTTCAAATTTAGAACTTTTTTTGCAGAATGTAGCAGATGCTTCTAGATGTTTACCATTGAGTCTTTCTTGCTACATATTTTACATTAAGAAAGGTGGGAACAAAATGCACTTAGCATTTACATTATTATTATTATAAAAACTCTCATTTAGGATCTACACACTGTCAGCCTCTCCAACAGCAGAATGTTTACTTGCATGTGCTGCCTGTCTCCAGAGGGAGAGTCAGGTGATCATGATTGCCGAGGTTAATTTAGTCCATCTGGCCCTCTTTCCCTTTGTGTACATAATTTCGATGTGCTGTATTTGATTTGACCTCAGTCACCCAGACCGTTATCTGCAGCATGTCTGTTTCAGCCTTCTTTCTTTCCCAATACCAAATGAAAAATAGTTTTGTTGATGTTTTTCACAGACGAAATGAAAGCATTATTTTGCCCGGCTGTCATTATTGTTCCCTTTTCTTGAAAATTACTTGTAGACTGCTGAGATTCTGCTGAAACTCTGTTACCTGGTTCTTTTTGCTGAATACCACCCTGCCTGCCATGCTGTACAATACTGTAGCTCTTCTTTATGTACCTTTGATTAACACTCTTCACACTAGTTCTTCATATATCCTCTTATTCTTCAGTTTTTCTTATTCTGTTTTCGGGGATGTATTTATAGATATTGTAAGACATAAATAAGACGTACTATTATTGACCTATAAATTTCACTTTTTTGATGTTGTACAGGATACCTGCTAAAGGTGAAACCAGAAATACTCCCCATATAGGAGTATAACAGCCTCTGTTGGAGATTTGATTCCCCATTTTAAATGGTTATTTAGTCAGCAATTGAAATACTCTGTCACTCCACCTGTTAATCGAGGGCTAATTAGCTGTGCCTTGCTGTAGATACTACATCTTGTGCTTTGCCTCAGTCCTGCTGGGTTTTTTTTTCTTTCTTTCTGACAGAAAGGAAGAGAGATTGTGGCTGCTGTAGGTCGTATCTCTCACTTGCTGTTGATCTCAGCCCTTGGTGTGTAAGACCGTGTTTGTTAGCCATGTCTGTATTGGCAGGAGAGTGTCACGAGTGTGCAAAGATCTTTTGGGGAGATTCATAGATGGCACCAGACCCCCACGGGGCAGCTGTTGGTGCCCAGACTGCAAATTAAATATAGAGTCATGTGCTCAGATACTGGTTGTTAGTTATGTCACTGTACCGCTCAATGCCACCTGCATACATGTGCATTCTTACATGAATAGCTGATGGGCAGTGTTTTTGACACCAGAATGTTTTTTTTGCCATTACATGTGCAGTCATTACAACCAGATAATGACCAGTGCCTCTGGTAAATGGTGCTGCTTTAAATGTCTCCTTTTATTACAGATTAAGGAGTCCAAGGAGATCAACAGTGCTGGAAAGCTCAGTTTCTGAAAGTGCAGGTCCAGACCAAGATTTTGTTTCAACCAACTGAGTATAAATAGTCAGAGTACTCAATTGGTTGGTTGAAGCAAAACCTTGGTCTGGATTTGTACTTTCCAACTCTGGAGAACACAATCACAGAAAAATGGTACACATATTTTTCAGAGAGTCACAATGGGAAGATGAGAACTTACTGCTTAACTGCTGCTTTATACCATGAATTTATGAAAAGAAATGTCTTTATTGATAGATATCTTATTCCAGGAAGAATGATTTTTAAACTTCTTTTAAATGTGGTGTTTTTGCTGGGATTCTGTACCAGTCAAGTGTTTCACCTTCCTGGTCCCATAAGCCCGCATCAGGCTTTGCATCAGGCTTTGTTAAAACAATATGAAAATATTTATTTCATCTCCATTACAGTTTTATATACATGCCATAGGAAAGTAAATGCATGTAAATGAATTCGACATCTTGGAATCGCTTTTGTCACGGGATACCTATTGTGACACAACAAAAATATAACAGTAACCTCGAACAACATAATAGCATAAAAACCCATGCAGACAGATGAGTAAAAAGATAAATGCTTCCACAATAAACTCAGATTAGAATTAGATTTTTTCGTAAACCAGTGAAGCATTTAAGATGTCAGCACAGAATGGAAACACATTTTGACGACAGTGAATTGACTGAGCAGTGGTCTTTCCATCTAGTGATATCGTGATATGGTACAGTAGGAGGTTATCCACAGTCAGTCAATGACCAAACCTCATTCTAGCTATGGAAGCCCACAGTAAGGTTAGCGCATTTCAAGGCTTTTTTCAAATATTTATTCTGGCATGACGAACTAGACTTATATTCTACGGACTTGTATTGTAAGGAGGTTAGACTGCTGATCAGTGGAGAGAAACAGCATTTGGTGGTGATGATAGAAAATAACCAATCTGTTTTCAAGGAAACCGCGCCCTTTTCAGGGATAATGTCCTGTGACATCACAGGGTGGGTTTAGTCGGTCAGTACATCTTCCAAAGTCCTAGGGACTTTTAAAAAACACATGCGATGACACCAATCTATAAATGCTGCACAAAACAAGAGGCTGCTGGAATTAATCTGTGCCCTAAATCCCTCCCGAGAGAGGCTTCACACCACCTTACACATCACCATTCTCTTCATGTCCTCTCAGTAAGGGATGTTACAAGTCTGAGCGGGCTGCTCACATGCAGTCATAGGAGGAAGATGCTATTTTTTGCTGTATTTTTTATTATATCTGAATATAATTACCACAGAAGTAGAGATTTATGTTTATCTCGAGCATGTCACTCTGAGCTGACAGCCACAGAGTAACACAGCAGCACTTAGGGGAAAAGCAAATCCTTTCCCGAATTGTTTTTCCTGTCTTTCATTTCCTAAATATGCTTAAATAATTATAGGACAAAATGACAGCAGTGTATGTGAACTGCTCCTTGCCTGCACAAATGGCTTGCTTTATGCCTCAGGAGAGCATGACACATGTGAACATAGCTACCCTTAGTGGCAGTGTCTCTTCCTTGAGATGTGTGTAGACTTCCGAGTAATGATTTGTTTTTACTGCCCCAGGAACAGTTTGACTTGGGTTCTATGCTCTTGTTATCCCGAATCGCAGAACGTATTGCAAGGCGTGCGGCAGATTACGGAAACATAGCTCTGTTTAATCTTTGAGTAAATGTGAGTATTTGAGTGACTTTGCTGAGTAACAGGTTTACTCACAGAATACTGGGACTGAATATTGGGATAGTTACACCTGGTAGCTGGAGGAGAATTAGTGAAATAGGTGAATGTCTGTTGATGTTTTGTGACTTGAGACTAGATGTACTGCAGGTTGTTAGGATGTGCTGTGTATGGAAAAGGGGAAGTGGACCAGCAGGGGATCAATTTAATCATTTTTTAAATGATTCAGAACTTGTGGAAACTGTAGTGCGCAAGACTGAAAAGAGTTTGTCCGTTTTGTGCTAGGAGCAATTTTAATAATGTGAGCAATTTTAATAATGAAGGCAGCTCCGCTGAGTTCCACTGGACTGTGATTGTAAAGCATTTCTATGGCCTGCTAAGTAGCGCTCGTTGTTCTGAGCGAACAGCTGCCAGACTTGGACAGCCATGTTCCATATGCACTCATGCAGCATGCAAGCTGCATATACTCTGTAAATGAGGACCATGATGTAGTGGCCAGGGTTCAACCTTAAAACCTTATGGCAGACTTTGTGCAAGCACTTTGGTTTGGCTGTTTCCTTCAGCTACCCTCATTCACATGAACTGGCTTAGTTCACTGCGTGGAATTAGCTCAAATTCGATAAATCAGACCGAGTGAGTGTTTTGAGGCTGTGGCTTCAATTGTGACATTTTGAAAAAGCTACAACAGCCTGGCAGTTACACACAAAGAATAAAATGAGCATTTTGCATTCATCCATTTTGGCTTATTCAGTTAGCATTACGGTGGTCCTACTCCAGGAGCCAATCATCTGCTTTGTGTCAAAATTGTCTTTCTGTTCATTTCTGCTTCTTTACGAGCACTATTACTGCAAAAGTCTAGCAGTTGCCCCTCTAGTTGTTAAAAACACATTTCTGCTTCACTATATTCCAGAAATGTCTTTTCAACGTCTTTTTCTTTTGCCAAGAATTGTACGTATTTAATTTTCAAAATTTATCTAACATACACTCTGGAAAAAACATTTGTATCTTTGCTTGTCACTGGGGCTGCACCCTCAAGGGTCTGCCAGTTTTATCTTAGCTGTAGGTAATTGTACCTTTTAAGATACAGAAATGTACTCTGAGGAACATTTCTGTACCATTGATGGTACAATAATGCTGTTTGTACCTTTGGGATATTCCTTAGAGTCCATTTCTGTATCTCAAATTTACAGTCACAAGGGTACAGCCCCTATGAAAAGCAAAGGTAGAAATTTTTACCCTTTTTTCTGAGAGTGTATCGGCCGAATCTTTACTCTTAAAAATGTTTGTCCAATATCTCTGTTTAAGAGAGGCAGGATTTCGCATTACATCCTGTCTTTGGTGGAATTGTGTCTGTTTTACACTGATGATTAACTGAGGATTATTTTCATTGTAACATTGTAAGGTATATTATGTTTAGAGCAAAGTAATCCGTGTAACAATAATGGTATCAGTGATAATTATATCAGTTGTAAGTGAATGTATGTACTTTGCATTTATAAAGAAATGTGATATGGAAGCATCATGCCTTTAGTGTTATTATCACCAGGAAAGAAAAGAGCAACATATGATTTTGGCAGCAGCAACATGTGGCTCAGTGGGCTAATCCTGTGTGCCTATATTCACAAGATCGCAGGTTCAAATCCAGCCTTAGCATGGCTGCGGTTCCTTAAGCAAGGCCCTTAGCCCCCAGCTCCCTCGGTGCCCCAACAGGTGGCCCTTCACAGACAGCTTGCTCTACAAACAGCAAGTTGAGGGAGGCGTAAAAGAGAATTTCCCCACAGGGATCAATAAAGTTGTGATTTATTATATGTGATTATTATTTTTGCACAAATTACCATACTTACAGTAGCGTGTGTTGTGTATTTTTATGTGTATTTGTGGTTGATGTATAAGCATAGAATATGTGTACTGTCCCATGTTGAAAGCTCATGAGAGTTTCATGTTTAAAATGTGTTCTGATGACAGAAGGAGCAATGACTGGTTCAGAGAGATAACCAATTAGATTATAGAGGAGGCGGGTCCAAGCAACTAGAGAAGGCTGGACCAAGACTGGTTGGTCCCACCTCCTTTATTTGCTTGCCCCCCTTCTAACTTTGATTGGTTATCATTTTTCATTCTGCCCTCACAACATTTTTGTGTAAGTAAAACTCCCATGACCATGTTGAAATGTGAGTACCTCAGATGACCGGGCTGTGCAGAGATAGGCATGTGCTGGACTAGATGAGGGGGTAGCTTGACGACTTGGTATCATCAAAAATGGGCATAAAATTTTTCATAAAATTTGCAAGGCAGGGCGGCAATGGGGGGGGGGGGGGGAGCACTCAGATATCAGAAAGGAGGCACTTTCATTCATTCATGCAAAAGGGACAGACGCCTGTGCCAGTCGGACAGCCATTTCAAAGCCTGTGCAGCCTTCCCCTGCTAAACTACTCATTAACTGCTAGACCGTGCTTTCTGCAATTAGTCTAGATGTGACATTTTATACAGTACTGTAGGTTTCCTGCCTTTGCTACATTGTGCGCTTGGCACTCGCTGTCAGTCATGTGGAGCAGAAACATGATGAAAGCGCCCTAATTATTTTCAGACGGAAGCTGATAATAGTTCTCTCATACTTCTTCAAGAGGTGTAACTTAAAAGGAAGCGTTAGCCCTCAGTGTAATTATGAGAAAAAGAATCTTCTCTGTAATTGTGCAGTCTGTGTCCAGTCACTAATGATTCATAAATGTGTCTAATTCCAGACACTGTATTGAAAGCTTATTTACTCAACAGTTTAGCTGTGGCCTGTAATATCTCAAAGGCGAGGAACACAGCCTCTAAAATGCAATTGAAATTTTATTGGAAAGTGCTGATTCAGAGCCTTTGAGACAGTAACTGTATGGTAATGTTTCGGGACACATCTGATTTGGAAGGATGAAACTGCAGGTAGAGGATGAGGACAAAAGGACAGGAGGTGACAGAATTGTTTTAATTGCTGTCTGTCACATAATCCAGCGAAATGCAAATGACTGTTCTTTGTTGCTTCAGAGGAAAATTTGCAAAGGACATTCCAGCTATTGAAGAGTGCTTATCAGGAAGACAGGTTGGGAAATAGGAACCATGTACAGCAGTATCTCATGCAAAGTAGAGTGTTTCTTATTGTGAAGTTGCTTTAGATATTACATAGTTTAATGCATATATTACATTATTTAAAATCTGCAATTATAGTAATTCCTTGATTTGTCTTTTTTCAAATTGCCATGCTATTCAACTTCTGTACTGCAAGCACACTGCTTTATCTTTGAATTACACATCGCAGGGCCTTTGCAGCTTTTGTGACTCATTCTCTGCTTTTTCAGGATGGCACAAGGCAGCGCAATGAGCAGAAGAAAACCGTCTCATTCAGCAGCATGCCCACAGAGAAAAAGATAAGCAGCGCCAATGACTGCATCAGCGCTATGGTGGAAGGCTCAGAGCTGAGGAAGGTGCGCTCAAACTCCCGCATTTACTGCCGCTTCTTCTTGCTCGAAGCCGACATGCAGTCGCTGAGGTGGGAGCCGTCGAAAAAGGAGTCCGACAAAGCAAGGATCGACATCCGGTCCATAAAGGAGGTCCGGACGGGAAAGAACACGGACATTTTCAGGATGAACGGGCTGTATGAGCAAATTTCCGAGGACTGCGCCTTCTCGGTCATATATGGGGACAGCTATGAGTCGCTGGATTTGGTGGCGAACTCAGCAGATGTGGCAAATGTTTGGGTGACTGGGCTGCGCTACTTGGTATCTTATGGGAAACACACGCTGAACATGATTGAGAACAGCCGAGACAACTTGCGCTCATCTTGGCTCTCAGATGTATTTTCTGAGGCCGACGTAGACGGAAAGAAGCAAATAGCTTTATGCACTGCTGTGTCGCTGATCAAAAACTTTAATCCTGGACTAAAAAATAGCAAAATAGAACTCAGGTTCAAAGAGTTACACAAGACTCACAACAAAACAGGAGATGATGTCACCATGGATGAGTTTATTGAAATATTTCATGACCTTTGTACTAGACCAGAAATTTACTTCCTTTTGGTACAGTTCTCCAGCAATAAGGAGTTTCTAGACACCAAAGACCTGATGATGTTTCTGGAGGCGGAGCAGGGAGTGGCTCAAGTAAGTGAAGAGACCAGTTTGGAGGTGATACAAAACTATGAAGCCTCCAGAGAAGGACAGCTGAATGGGTGGCTTTCTCTGGATGGCTTCACAAATTACCTCCTGTCACCTGAGTGCCGCATATTTGATCCTCAGCAGAAGACAGTGTGCCAGGACATGAACCAGCCGCTGTCACACTACTACATTAACTCATCCCATAACACCTACTTAATAGAGGATCAATTCCGAGGCCCTTCAGACATCACAGGGTACATCCGTGCCCTAAGAATGGGATGTCGGAGTGTGGAGTTGGACGTTTGGGATGGACCAGATAATGAGCCAGTGGTATTCACAGGCCACACCATGACATCTCAGATTGCATTTCACAGCATCATCGATGTCATCAATAAGTACGGCTTTGTTGCTTCAGAGTATCCACTGATCCTTTGTTTGGAAAATCACTGTTCGATAGAGCAGCAGAAAGTTCTGTATCAGCACCTGAAGAAGATACTGGGAGATAAGATTTACACTGACCCGCCCAAATCAGAGGATAGCTATTTACCCTCGCCATATATGCTGAAGGGTAAAATTTTACTGAAGGCCAAGAAGGTACCGGCAAACTGCACAAGCCCCGAGGGTGATGTGACAGATGAGGACGAGGGCGCAGAAGTGTCCCGGAGGGTAAGGTGTGATTCAGGGGAAGAACATTGTATCACTCCCCTTCCAACGTTTCAGCTGTCCAGGGAGCTGTCAGATTTAGTGACATTATGTAAATCTGTTAGATTCAAGGACTTCCAAACAACATTCCAAAATCAGAAGTTCTGGGAGATCTGTTCCTTTAATGAGGTCCATGCCAACCGCTGTGCTAATGACAGTCCTGGAGACTTTGTGAACTATAACAAAAAGTTCCTGGCTCGAGTATACCCAAGCCCAATGAGAATGGATTCCAGCAACATGAACCCTCAGGACTTCTGGAAGTGTGGCTGTCAAATTGTGGCTATGAATTTCCAAACGCCTGGCTTGATGATGGACCTTAATAATGCTTGGTTTCGACAGAATGGGAACTGTGGTTATGTTCTGCGCCCAGCCATCATGAGAGAAGAGGTGTCGTACTTTAGTGGTAACACTAAAGACTCTGTCCCAGGGGTGTCTCCTCAGCTACTTCATCTTAAGATCATCAGTGGGCAGAATTTGCCTAAGCCCAAGGGCTCAGGTGCCAAAGGTGACATCGTTGATCCATACGTCTACATAGAGGTCCATGGCATTCCAGCCGATTGTGCAGAGAAAAGAACTAAAACCGTCCACCAGAATGGGGACAACCCAATCTTTGATGAGAGCTTTGAGTTTCAGATAAAACTTCCTGAGCTGGCAATGGTGCGTTTCGTAGTGCTTGATGACGACTACATTGGAGACGAGTTTATCGGCCAGTATACTATTGCCTTTGAGTGCCTGCAGCCGGGCTTCCGGCACGTTCCGCTGCAGTCTCTGTCAGGGGATGTCCTTCCGCACACTTGGCTGTTCGTCCACATCGCGGTCACTAACCGGCGGGGCGGCGGGAAGCCACACAAGCGTGGCCTCTCTGTCCGCAAGAGCAAGCGGGGTCGTGAATATGCTGCCATGAGGATACTGCTCATCAAGGCTGTGGACGAGGTCTTCAAGACTGCCATGCAGCCTCTGAGAGAAGCCACTGACCTGCGCGAGAACCTCCAGGTTAGAGCTCCGAAACAAGCATTGTCTTAAAATTTCAGCATTAATCTTCACGCTTTATTTTGCTGCGTCACGTGTATTTTTTTGACCGTGATGTTACATTTCTTTCCTTTTTGGAGGGCTGTCTTCCCAGGGAGACAAAGCTCCATTTAGCAATGCATATGAAATGAACAGTGTTACCAACCTCCCTTTTGGTCTTGTGATTCTCAAACTTGCAAGTACTGGAAGAATTTTGTACAGATGAACGGTGCCAGGTGGCTGCAGCTGTAAACCTTAACAGCTTGCTGTGTGAAAGATTTTTGCTTGTGCTTTTTTCTCCTTTGTTGGCTGTACCGTTTAATATTTAAAATGGAACAAACTTGTATAACACACCCTTGTTTTTCTGCTGCAGCTCACGGTAGCAATTAAACTAAAAGCAGATTGCAATCTAAGGAATAGAGGACACCTCTGTCTCTCAAATGAGGAGCGAGGAAGTGAAAAAAGACAGAATAACTGGAAAGAGTGTCAGTCCTTCTGTTGAGCAAAGCACTTAAATTAATATACGTTCGTAATTCATTTTGGCATTTTAATAGTCATTTAAATGTACTCTGTAAAGTGTATAATGCTTTATGTTTGGCAAAAAAAGTCCATGAAATGTGGTGGATTATTAGCAATAAAAATTAAGCCACTAATGTAACGCTGTCCTACACACTACATTCAGTATGTCGCCCTAAACATATTTCATTACTGAGGTATAACTTTAAACAACTACAGTTGTCAAAAGAGAATTCCCAGTCATATGCTTGCATATAGGGTATGTTAAGGTCTGGCAGTGTCTTAGTCATTCGGCCACTGTTATGCTTCTTACTTTTAAATAATCCCTCAAATTCTTCAAATTTGAGTATTTCATGTCCAGCAATAAAAATTAGGACAACAGATCATTAAAAACAAAAAAAATAATAATAAGGATTGATCCTGTTTTTCTCCCAGTTTAGTTGAAGCTGAAGGTTATTAGAGGGGTAGATAATCAAACTCTTTCTGAGAGGAAGTTTGAACACGCCAACCTGTCTAATAAGGACAGTGATAGTGTCGTGTCACATGACCTGGCCACCTGACCTAACAACAGTAGAAATGGTTTTGGGGGAGTTTGAGCAGAAAGAGAGGAAAAAGTGGTCAGTGAGTGCATACATTTTGGACCATTTTCAAGACAGCTGGAAAAGCATCCCAGGAAGCCACCTCATGAAACTGGCTTAGAGGACACAGTAGGGTCAGCCAGTCCCTAGACCAATTGGGATTAAGGGTTTTGCTCTAGGGCACAGTGGTGGGATCACTCTGCCGATCCAGGGATCTGAAATGGCAACCTTTTTTTGGTCAGTGCATAATTCCATATATGTTATTTTATAGTTATTCTAGAATGTAGAGAATGATACAAATAAACCATACTTTTAACCAGTATTGTATATACAGGTATCAGACATATGACTACGACACACTTCAGTTTTTATTTTTTTATTTGCTGACAAACCCAGAGCACATATTCACTGACTTGACCTGGATATCTGTTTACCACTGTATTTTTTCAAACCCCCCTCCTCCTAATTTTATCGCCAAGTTTTCAAAACACTGGAAAAGCGTTGTTTTTGAAAATAGTCAAAATACTATATACCACGGTATAATGCACCTTTTTTTAAAAAAAAAAAAAAAAATAGGATCTGTTTATTCTCATCTCCAGAAAAGGCATCTGAGGCCTGACACTGCTTACCTCATTCTCATGTGTTTGCCCTCGTGCTGACAACAAAATGATACTTGTTTGTTTTTGTTTCTCCTTGCTACGTTCGTTTGACACATCTTTACTCCAGTTTTCCCTCTTATCCCACAAATCAACCGGTGGAAACAGCGCAGTCAGAAAATTCATAAATGATGTTTTATTGGCCTGGAAAATTACCAGAAATACATTAAGTAGAGAGCTCCTGAAAAAGCCATGTAATTCACCTTTGTCCAGTGGTCAATGTTACTCTAAGGTTACTGTCTTTATGCTTTAGTTTGTCGTACTGTATAATATTATTCATAAATGGAGGCAGTTGAGTAATGTGAATGATGATTAATGAATCCAGCAGTAGTATGCACACTTTACAGAGACTCTAAGAACACAGTGTTCTTTGTGCAGACAGGAAGGACAGCCCAATAAATACGAAGAATGGTATTCATCTTGGAGATAGCTTTGTCTTTCAGCGTAATGCACTATTGCCAGGAAACCCCTGTTAGAATTTGCTACTCGCAAGCCAGCCCGAAAGTTAGAACACATCAGACGTTAAAATTACAGACAGACAGTAAACAACATTAGCAGCTTGGCTGAAGCCTCTTCCTGAAGTTTATTAAATGTGAAATAATGTGTAAATGTTGAAAATCAGCACTTAAAATTGAAATTGTTCTTGACATGTCTGCGCACACAGTGTCGATTCAGCTGCCTTACAATTACTTTTATTTGCATGGTAGCATTGACGGAATTAAACTTTGCAAGGTGCGGCCAGTTTAATGATTAATATGATATTATTGTAATTTTAAGGTCTATACACCTGAAAACTGTTTTCTGGATGAGTATGCTTGGTTACTGGTGTTTTAGCTGTGTACCGGGTCATACTGTAGCACAGTAAAATAAAAAATTATGATAGAAAAACTGCAACAGAATTTCCTCATCTGGCCTCTTGCTCCCCTTGTCTCTGTTTAGAATGCCATTGTGTCCTTCAAGGAGCTGTGTGGTCTGTCTGCGGTGGCCAACTTCATGCAGTGCATCCTTGCCCTTTCATCCCTCTTCACTGGGGCGGAGAAAACCCCCCTCCTTCTGTTCAACCTGACGGACCAGTACCCCACCATGGAGCCCCAGGGACCTCTGCCTGAAGTGATGAAGAAGGTGGTGGCCACTTATGAAGCTGTAAGCTCATGGGCTTTTTTTCTCTGTCAGAAAGGGACATCAAATTTTCAGCTTAATTCAGCTTAATTTGGCTTGCGAAGGCTTATAAAGCCCATGGTTCTAAAGGTAACTATAGCCATTTACGGTTTTGCTTTTTGTAACATGGGTTGTATTTTAGAAAGACGGTACTTTCTAAGGGGAGTTCATTGTACTGTACTCACCAAGATGATAGAGACCCAAAATTTGAAATATTTTAATATTTTAATATTTAAGAAAATTATCGTGGTGCCAAACCTTCAATTTTGTATGTCCATCTGCCATTTTAATTTCTCTGTCAAATTTATGTCTGGGGGAACTATGAGTGCTATGAACAGGAGGATTATGAAGAGAGATTTCGCCTCAGTGCTCTTTTTGCAGAATGTGTGGGGTGTGAGTCAGGCGAGGCGTTATAGTGTAGCTGGATACTGTCTCCATGCAGCTGGATTAGACTGCTAATTTGGTTCATTAACAGAGCATGTGGGTCTGAGGGCACAGCTGATTCTTTATTACATCAGCATAGAACTCAATCTTATTCATGTAATGTTTTCATAATGTGCCTCTACCTGGACTAATGACATACACCCACACTCACTGGAAATTTATCCTGGAAGAACAGGCATGCTAGCTGACCACCTTATGCATCTTAATGGGTAGAGTGCTGTAGTCATAGCCTCTGGGCATTTCTGGGGTAAAGGGCCGTGCATTTACCTACACTGGAAAAGCGTCATTATCATTCAAGCCTGACGTTTGTACGAAACAGGCATGATCCCGACACACTTTTGGTGTGTTGTGCTGTGATCGTTCAGCGGAGTGCAGTGGAGGCTGGGCATGTGCAGTGGAGGCTGGGCATGTGCAGTGATGTGTCTGACTTACAACCTGAGGGAAGCTGTCCATTTAAGCTTCTGTTTCAGCTCACAGCGGCTGCTGCTTTAATGAAAGCTCTCCCACCAGCTGCCCGTCTTCCACTGGCAGACTTTCATAGAGACACTTTTTCTTTACCTGCACATTGGCATCTCTGGCTGTCGCTATCAGTGCCCCCAAAGCCCCCAAACTGTTATGTGAGATGATCTCCCAGCAGCCCTAGATGAGGGAACTTGCTTGGCCGTGTCTCTGCCTGATGACCCCTCCCCCCTCCCAATTTGTGGTCTCTGCCCAGCTCTGTAAACCATCAAGTTTAGACGTCAGGAGACGAGGCTGAACGGCGGGCGGCTGGACAGCCCCAGAGAACAGAAAGCAGGAATGACGCTGATATCACGGCTAACGGGCTTCCAGAAATAGCCTCATATTTTTTTATTTAGTGCTTGTACCGCAACATTTATTATTCTCAATCCGGTCGTGTTTTTTGGTTATGGGGGTCACATAAGAAGCCAAGTATTCTTAGAACTGCTGACCTTGGCAGAACTGCTTTTATTTTGCAGTGAAAGTGTTTTGATGACCAGGACTGAAGAGTTTCTATTACTAACTTTCAGTAGCATGATCTTTTAGGCCTTAAAAAGGCCTAGCTTCTGAAGAATTTATTTGCAAGCAGCAAGTGTATAAACAAGGCATCTTCTTAGCAGTATATATTAACCTTGATCCCATTCTGTGCAATCACTTTTGTTAGTTTAGATCATATATTGTCCATGAATTTAGTGAATGTATTTCACTTCATATGCATGATGGACTAATGCACGTCGGAATATTCCAGTTCGAACTGGAACTGAAATATGACTTTTATTTCAAAATGAACAAAAAAAGTGGCATCTGCCGGAGTACAGATTATCCAGTATTTCTGTACATGCAAATGTTTATAAAGAATATACAAGGAGGATTTGAAGAAGTCCACCAGGACCCATCAGCAGGGAGCAGCAGCATGAATTTTCAATCAGCATTATAGTCCTTATAGCTATTGCTTAAGTCTGTGCCTGAATATTTTTGCTAGAGGTTTCCAATGGGTGGCCGTGGTGACCTCAGGCCAGCCCTTTGTCTCGCTCTTGTCCTTTGTGATACATTGCTGGTTCAAAGCTGTTGTAAGCACTTCTGCTTTACCCTCTCATTTTGTGCTCTACAGGAGCAGTTGAATACACCTGTATACTAATTGTTGTGGAATTAAGATTAATATTAAGGTATCTTGGTATCTAACGCCCTTCATATGTACATGGAGACTTACAACACTTTCTAAATGCCATGAGCCAAAAGTCACGATGAACCTGCAGTGGAGACCTGTGTCAGACAGAATAACCAAAGCACAGTCAAGGTTCTGTTTTTTAACCTTTTTTCTCCCCATTTTTTTAGATGATACAGACAAGCAGGACTGTTATTGAGAAGTCAGATGCTGTGTGTGAGAAGATCCTACAGACGCAAACCAAAGGTGAGAGAAAGATTTTTCTGGACATAGAGCTGAAGTGCTGCTTAGCTATGGTCAGTAAGCATCAAACTGAGCATCAAACAAATTCAGAGATCAAGTTCCCAGGAAATGCTACTTTTGTTATTGATTTACTGTAAAACATTTCTTCCTGATGCAAGCTGACATCATATCAACAACAAAGCACACAGATATGCTCATATAAATCTTTCTATATTTTATCATGAATGGAGGGTCACATTTATTTATGTTACAGTGCACCTCCTGTATTTGTTTACTTCTGTAAATATCTGTAACATGTTAGTTTAAGGTCTGTTTTTTAGCTTTTAATAAACCATTACTAATCATCAAAAGTTAAATTTAGAGACGTATTACATATCACATATAAGATATTTAATCCAGTCTGGCAAATTTTTACTTAAGAGCTTGTAAATCACTTTTGTAAATACCAGGCATATGATATGACTGTAATATATTTCTAAATTTGTTTGTGAATGAATCCACATATTAATATATTATCAAATGATGAGTAACCATTTATTAATAATTGAGGAGCAGACCTTAAACTAAAGAGCTACCTAAATATCTATTTGACTCCTAAAGGAGGGAATTATGTTAAACTGAAACTTGATAACTAATATGTCGTCCAAAATGGAAAACAAAAATTATTCAGGCTCAAGTTAATTGAGGTACACTCTCTGAGGGAGGGTGACAGGAATGTAATATGCATTTAACTGTGGCAAAAAGACTGATCCTGGAAGATCATGAGTGGAGAGAGTTAAACTATTTTTGCTCTCCTATAAATTAAACTCTTGACATGAAAGGCCAAGAAAATCACCCCTTTTAACACATTCTGAGTCTTAGCTGTATACAGTAACATGATTACACAGGGCACGCCATCGTTTCTTATCCTGAAATCTAGAGATACTTAGCACATCACATTCATAATGCATGCGCTGAATGCAGCATGAAGTGGGTATTTGCATAGATCTGTATGGCGAGCAAATATGGGTGCGAGAGAGTTTTGAAATTGCTGTGGAGAAGGAAGACTGAAAAACGACAGCGCGGTGGCATTGATTATGAACTAGATTTTCAAGAAATGCTAATAACTGGTCGTAATTAAGGTTTAGTGTTTGAGACAATGGCCCAGCAGTGGCACAAGTGATACATTGTGAGACATATGGCTGAGATGTGATACGAATGTGTTCATAATATAATGTGATGCAATTCAGTATTCTCCCATGTAAACACAGCAGCAAATAATTTTCTGTGAAGGAGCACACGATTCCTATAAGACTTGTTAACTTTTTTGATATGTGTCTATATATATGAGCCAAAATATACTAATATCAGCAAACACTTGCGAAATTCCTACCATGTGACTCCATGATAAAATTTATGAAGTCTAATGCTCCTAATACAGCCTTATACTGTAGCACTTTGTCGTCTCTGTTTGCAATGCACCTTCAGATCTATGTCCTGCAGGCTACATATGCGATCCCATTGTCAGAGAACATTTTATGAATTGTGTTTGTTCCAGCCATGTCTGAGATTTTTCTTCAAAGTCCCCCTGGTTTTAACATGCAAGTATGATAGTCCATATAGGAATAGATCAGGAATGCTTATTAAACTTCAAACAAGATGCACATGAATCAGCAGTTCGAACCGAAAGATTCTTTAGTTGGAAGGTTCAGTGAGTTGCCGCAGTTTTGAAGATCCTGGTTCATCATAGCACCCAAAAACATATGAAGCTTCCTTAATAACTGCACATCTGCATTTCTGACTCACCAGTGGCATGTAAATTGAAGATGTTCTGCAGATTAGTCTTTGAAGCATTGCTCCTGAGCAGATCACGTTTGGTGTGATTGCCAGTTTGCCTGGGCACAGTAGGTCGATCTGGTGGGAAGGCCTTTGAAACATCTCTGCAGCACTAAGTAGATCAGCCCACTTCAGGAGAGCAGCAGCCAGAGAGTTGATAGCAGATAGGGAGCAGCACCCAAGTCATTGCATCAGCGTAAAAGCAGTTATTCATCAATGGTGTAGGAGAGGGTTTGAAATTGGGGGGGGGCGCATTTACATTTACATTTACAGCATTTGGCAGATGCCCTTAGCCAGAGCGACTTTTTTTTTTTTTTTTTTTTTTTAAAAAGAGCTGAGTTTAATACCAGAAGTGCTAATTCAGGTATTTCTGGAAAAGGTGTGTCTTAAGTCGTTTTTTTGAAGACATTAAGTGACTCAGCTGTTCGGACATCAAGAGGGAGTTCATTCCACCAAATTGGTGTCAGAATAGAGAAGAGCCGAGAGATGTGTCTTCCTTGTGTCTTGAGGGGAGGTGGGACCAGTCGAGCAGTGCTGGAGGATCGGAGAGATCGCGGTGCAGTGCGGGGTTTGATGAGGTCTTGTAGGTAGGATGGTACCAGATCATTTTTGGCTTTACAGTAGATGCGAGCATCAGTGTTTTGAATCGCTATAGGAAGCCAGTGTAGTGAGTGCAGCAGAGGAGTGGTGTGGGAGAACTTGGGAAGGTTGAACACAAGTCGAGCAGCTGCATTCTGAATCAGTTGGAGGGGGCGAATGGCGCCCAGTGGTAAACCTGCTAGTTGCAGTAGTCAAGATGGGAGATGACGAGGGACTGAATAACAAGCATTTAACTTCATAATTTAAATACAAATTAAATATTGGGGAGTACACTCCCCCGCCCTGTATCCTATGTCCCTGGTTATCGGTCTGTGCTGCTTCATATTCTTTGAAATTCTTAACATTTTCTACATACTATTATACTATTAACCAGTCAGTTATAACAGAGTAGTTGCCCACATGCTAATCAATTTGAACCGAAATTGCTTTAAAAAAAAAAAAGAAAAAAAAAATAATTTCCGATTATTGATAAGTCCATTCGTTCTTTTTTCTAACCATTTATCCAGTACAGGGTTGCTGAGATTTCATAATAAGCACGCTCCCAAATAGTCATTACTTTTCAGTCTGGGCTTTGTTGGATACTAAATGGTTGTAGATTAAGATCAATCCACTGTGCATAGTTACTAATGCATTGCAGGATCTCGACTCGCTTGGAGACCATGACAAGATTACTATACCTGCCTACAAAGCATTTCTCTTCTAGACAACTGCACAACAAATCTGAGATATAGTTGATGATAACAGATTAATGCAAAATTGCTATGAAAAACGGAATAAACTCCCCATAATTAAATGTACATCAGGAGTTTTCTTGCTGTGTTGAAAAGGTTTAATTGTACTATTCTCCATACAGAATTTGAAATTATGGCAGATTGTTGCATTATATTAGGTTGCACAGCAAATTAGGGTGGAAATGTGAAAAATACACATTTTAACAATTTATCACAGTGCCATAAAAGCCTTCATACTTTTTTGTAGGAATTTAAATAGAATTTAATTGAACATAATGTAAAACATTATGTGTAACATAATATTGTGCAATCACAAGGCTTTTATCATCTTCAAAACTCCAATCATATGAAACTCCCCCAGTTTTCTCATACTATGCCCCATTTACCTTTATCTACGTTTTCCAAGTTGCCAGAATGCCATGCGTTTAAAGAGTATGTTAAACCATGTCCTTATCGTCTAAAGCAGCACCAAGAGCAAAGACTGTAGCCATAAACGAGAGTTGTTATATGATATAATTCTGTGCTTTAATTAGCAAACTACCAAGCTTAATATGTGTCAGACACAGAATTACGCGTACAGCCAGCAATATGAAAGCATTCATGGAGAAGAACAGAGAGATTGCTTTATTATCTGTACCCCAGAGAGGGTCACGGGTAGCGTGGGGTCTGTCTCATGCAGAATGGGGCAGAAGGCAGACTTACCCTGAATGGGCACCCACACCATTCACACCGTATAGCTTTTCTGTTTTCGGACTGTCAGAAACGTGCGATGACCAAGCAGGTCCAGAGCCAACCCCAGAAGCATTATTGCTGCAACCCCAAAGCTTTATTTGTAACTTCATAATCAATTACCTTGGGTGCTTTTTCACCATTCACTGTTTTATTGTCATTTTCAAATTATGCTTTGATATGTATGATTCCCTCTCTTCTCCTAAAATTGCTTCTGTCATTCCCATCGCTGTCACATGATCAAAATCTTAGCACTGATAGTTTGTTCGAACCCATAATATCTACAGTTTTATATACCTCAACACTTCTTATACATGCAGCACAATTTTTATAATGTACGTGTTAAGTATGGAGGGACTGGAAAACTGGGTCTTAAGTGGTGAAAATGATGCAAGTCTAAACATCTTGGAAGTAATTTCCTTACTGTCCCGACCTCATCGGCTGTAGGTCATGTCTGTAATATTAGGCTGATATTAATCACTGCACTTACAGCATTAAATTGTATTCTAAAATGAGTCACCTTTAGCATCACATGGGAGCTAATTCATTACAGATAACTGCCTGCTGGTACTACAGCATTACTAGACAAGAGACAGAAGAGTCAGAAATCCTATAATCCTAATTATGCTTGGTGGCCAGTTTACGAGAGACACCTGATAGTTAAGTCGGTGCAATGAACAAAACACATCCAGTTTGAGGCATTGCTGTGATCATAAACACCTGTCTGATAAAGATCAGTTTTTTTGTTTCTTGATACTCTGATCGCGTCTATTCAAACAGCTGATCTCCTCCTCCAAAGGGACTGGATCTTTGCCTTAAACTACAGTAAATGCCTGGTACACGTCCTTATAACCACAATTACTTTCTGTAACAATGACCATGGCAAAGTAGCATATTATACGTGCCAGCCCTAGTATTTAGTATTTACGAATTTGCTGAAGTGCAGAAGAGAGGATATACAGTAATTCGTACCCTAGTCTGAGGGGGACTCACTGTTAGGGGCTTGTGCACGGAATACACAGTAGAGCTGAAGATCTCTGCCCGAACCCGATGGCTCCCATCGGGACCTGGCGGGTTCGGGCCGGGCTTGGGCTTGCGCAGTAAATGAGTGGTCAGGTGATGCATTTCGATTAGCGCAAGAAAGATACGAAAATGGATACTGAGGAGGTGAAATGGAGACTAGCCTCTGGAATAAATGATGTTTAAAAAAATGTATCAATGACTCATTCTTGACAC
>JAABNX020000151.1:18108388-18127505 GCA_015163995.2 Mormyrus lacerda | reverse complement strand
TGTGCAGGCCAGTCAAGTTCCTCCACACCAGACTTGCTCATCCATGTCCTTATGGACCTTGCTTTGTGCACTGGTGCGCAGTCATGTTAGAACAGGAAGGGGCCATCCCCAAACTGTTTCCACAAAGTTGGGAGCATGAAATTGCCCAAAATGGCTTTGAATGCTGCAGCATTAAGAGTTCCTTTCTCTGCCAAGCCCAACCCCTGAAAAACAACCCCACACCCTAATCCCCCCTCCACCAAACTTTACACTTTACCAGGCTCGTTGCAGATCAGAACATTGACAGCATGATTCATCACTCTAGAGAGCACATCTCCTTTGCTCTAGAGTCCAGTGGTGGTGTGCTGTACATCACTGCATCCAACACTTTGCATTGCACTTGGTGATGTAAGGCTTGGAAGCAGCTGCTCAACCCATTCCATGAAGTTCTCTATGCACTGTTCTTGAGCTAATCTGAAGATTGGAGGTCTGTAGCTATTGACTCTGCAGATAGTTGACTTCTGCATACTTTACACCTCACCATTCATTGTCCCCTCTCTGTGATTTTACATGACCTACCACTTGAGTTGCTGTTGTCCCCAATTGCCTCCATTTTGTTATAATACCACTGACAGTTTACTGTGGAATATTTCGTAGCAAGGAAATTTCACGAATGGACTTATTGCACAGGTGGCATTCTATCACGGTACCACTCTTGAATTCACTGAGCTCCTGAGAGTGGCCCATTCTATCACAAATGTTTGTAGAAGCAGTCTGCATGCCTATGTGCTTGATTTTATACACCTGTGAGTATGGAAGTGATTGATTGGAACACCTGAATTCAGTGATTTGGAATGGTGTCCCAATACTTTTGGCAATATAGTGTATATACACACACACACACACACACACACACATATAAATTATATATATATATATATATATATATACACTGTATTGTATTGTAGTACAGTACACTCACATATTTCTCTGTATTTTACCTATGTTACATATCTATTTTACCTTATAGTACAAAACCTTGAGGCAATGAAGTAATGCATATCCAATACTGCAATGACCAAAAGGGGTATTTGATATCTCAAAGACTCATAGGATTTTTGTACCAGGTTCCAAATGCAGCCACCTGGAATCCCTGAAGGATTTTTCTTAAGTCCAGTAGGTGACTCCAGACTTTTCACTGGTCCTGTATATATAATACTCATGTATGTCGTTTTGTGTGTAATACCGTGTCACAAATCATGCAATATGCAGCATGTGAAAAAGTTTCAAAATATTATTTACCACATTTTCAAAATTCCCAAATTATTTACAATATAACTTAAATTGTTCAGCTACACAAAGCTTTTTCATCACTTTTTCTCTGGTTTCACATCCAAAAATGGTGAAGAAGGTTTCCATGAGCGAGTGAGTGTCTCGATTGAAACAGAATTTCACAAACGGATAACATCCTTTTCCACTCCAGCTCCCCCAGCCCCCACGCCCCACCCGCTGCCATCAGACGCATGTCACAAAAGATGGAAAGTTCACAGTGTGACCGTTGAAGCCCACCCTCTGAAGCTCGCACTGTGATATGAGACATGGTAGGTCTGTTGTCACCGTGAACTGTGAGAATGCTGTGCTGTGATGTTGGAAAAAAAAAAAAAACAGATACGTGAGAGGATGGGTTAAAATCACTCTCAATAAGCTCCCTTTGTGGCTTTCAGCAGGAAAAAAAAAAAAACAAGTGAAAGTCAATATGATGGCTGAAGGGTGTTACAGGGTTTAAAATCAGAGGTGCAGATCAAAGCGATTGTGTAAACATGGTGAACGAGCAGCATTTCATAGATCTGAAGTGAGAGACTAACACTTGTCTTGTGTTTTTCCCACTCAAACCTAAACAAGACATAGACCTCGAATGTCAGTATCAGTTGAGGAACCTTTGCAATGTAAGGTTTTGATGAAAAACAAGTATTACTTAGAAAACTATTGAGCAATTTTACTTGCCTGAAGTTTTTGCCTGGCTCACAGTATGAAAGAAAAGTGAAAAACCCAGAGGCTGAGAAATACCGATAAATACACATATCTAATGATTATTTGACCTTATTTAAAATCTTTACATTACATTAAATTGCAATGTTTTCCCGGTGATCAAACTACAATATAGGAAAACATAAAAAGACACTTTAATGTAACAACAACAAAATACCTTGTCATTTAAAGTAGTAAAGAACATCACCAGCTACTTCACAAGTGATAGTAATGAAACATTTAATGTAAAGTGACAGGAATTGTTTTCCCGATGCTTAAAATCCATTTGGATAATTCAACTGAAGTATTAAGTTTGATGCCTGAGAAGTTTATCATTTTTGTCATGTGTATATTGATTTAATAGTATACAAATGTCCCAAGTATTCCAAAAAGAAAAATCCCTCATGTCATTCAATTAATTTTGGTCATCATTAGCATTATTTAAACATAAAATCCTGTCAGTATCTATTTTTATAACAGGATGTTTCAGCTTTCTGTTGTCTCCTATTTAAAGTGGTACGCATGTAAAAGTGAAGAAAATAGTGCTTAAATGATCGTCATGTCTGAGTAAAACTGTGATATAATGTTTGATCAAGTGTGTCAGCTTAACTGCTTCAAAACCTCAATATTTACCACAACCATCCAATGTTCCAGTTCCTAATTAAAGCCACTGCTCCTAACATACCTGTTTCACACACACAGACACACACACATCCTTTGACTGCCAAAGACTTTTGCCTAAGGCACATATAAATTCAAATCAAATTCAAATTTTATTTGTCACATACACAGTCATACACAGTCATATACAGTACGATATGCAGTGAAACGCTTAGGCGACTGCCTGTGACCTTAAAATAAAAGACTATTAATATGAAGTAATATACTAAGAAAGAATAAAATATCTGTACAATACAAAATATAAAATATAGAAAAATATAAGAAGATAAGAAAAACCTAGCTGTACAATTTAGAAAATATAGAATTTATCAAATTTTTTGTGTGGGAATGAATGCTGCAAGCAGCTGGAGAATAGATGCATGAATGGATGGACAAACAGGGGCCATGCATGTTCTCAAGATTTTCAATACTGCATGAAAAAGTCCTCCACTAGGACTCTTATGTCAGTGTTACTTATACACAAAGTCAACACATAAAATTATTTGGTATTTGGCATGTATGACAGGATTAGGCAAGGCACATCAATGCGGATTAGAACTTTCGGTATCTCATCATCTTTTTTCTTACTGTTTTGTCTGTTTTGTGTGTCTTTAATACTGGTGTCGATGTTCTTGTCGCACTTATGTTTTCGGAGCCTAATCACAACTCAGAATTCTTTTGTTCCGGAGGAATTTGTTCCGCTGGCTTTGAAAGCAAAGAAATATTTTTTTAAAACATCAGCTTGTTAAATCAGTCCATCATCGCTGCCTCACAAAACAGATAAAAAGAGTTTATAATGGAAAGCTGTTTATAAACATCTTCAGTGCAGCTGTCACCGGATCTAAACTTACAGTTGCACGAAAATCTTATCTTTTAACAGAAAGACTTATTCACATTTATTCCCTGCCATCAGCTAATCAGCATGAAGCTGTAATCCAAAAAAGTCTTATACCAGAATGATCTGAAATGTACTATTTAGTTACATTTAATCCATAGACACTTTAATGTGTAAATGTGTCAATATGCTATGAAGAATGTAGCTTACCTTCCATTTACCTTCTGCTTAATGCAATGCTTTGTGGCCTAAAGGTTAATCATTGCAACACTATGAACAGCCAAATTCTGGTAAATGTCAATATTCCCTTTTCTGTAAGCGCTCTCTGTAAGGTAGGAGAGAGAAGATAACATGCTTAGTTATATATCCCAAGGGAAAAGTCTGTTCAGCAATGAAGTGGGAAAGAATAGCAAAGAGGCAGAGCAGAGGAGAATATTGCTAAGAATGGGATGCATGAGGACGACACCAAGGAGGAGTTAATGGGATGTAATCAACACGGAGAAATAACACTGTCTGCAAAAAGGTGGCCTGCAATAGATGTTGTAAGTCGCTTTGCCCAATAAATGAGTAAAATCAAAATCGGCACAGTCAATGGCTCAGACTCAGTGCTGCTAGACAGATGAGATAAATTAAGTAGCTTCATGCAATCGTCAGTCTTGTTGAAGTATATAAAAGGAGTAATAACACAAATAAAGACTTTGACACATGACTTGATACGTCACAAACCAATGAAAGGGAATTAATAAGGGTTTTATCAGTGCATATACAAGAGGTATAAATATGAGCATATGCCGAGATAAAAAAGGTCTCCTTCTAGATGGCAAATGAGAGCAGATAATGAGAATTTATGCATCAATAGCACATTAATGACATACCAATGAGACATTGTTATTAGTATTATCATTGTTAAGTAGACACTTTTGCACATAATGTGTATAAACACATGGATGTCTAATAAGCAAACAACGTCACGTGGGCCCTGCTGGGATTGGATCCTTTAACCTCTTAGTAACAGGCCCAATTCCTAAACTCCTTAACAATTAGTGCTGTTTGGTTCTCTGTATGTTATGCTGATATCTTTAGTAACTCAGCTCTCACGAGGAATGGAGGCATTGAATCTGCTGAAAGCTGCTTCTCTACATGGTCTTTGGTCAAATTCCAACACACAAAAGAAGTGTTAAGGTGTCTGATGGCTGAAATGATGGAGACCCAGTCAGGCTTTTTTTTTAGAAATGTACGCTGTCCGTTAAGCGCGCCATGCATTAAATCAACAAATCAGGCAGAAGTAACCCTTAAGAGGTTTCCCCAAACATGGCGCCAGGCACAGTTTACTGAATAAAAAACATTTTGCCGAGATATGACATTTTTGACATGCCAGTGTGACACTGACACAATTCAAGTGGCTGATTCCCTGTGTCAGGCACAAGAACAACAGAGAGCACAGGCATCATTGTTAAATAAACACGTTGGTTGAGAAAAAGTGAAGGCGTTTGTACAGGAAATGTAATTACAGAGATGACAATGCTTTGAAATATCACAGCAGGTCAGGAATGTTTCAAGAAGAGGATGTCACAATAGCATCAATGTCATCCTAATCCCCGTTTCCTCCTGTAAGGCAGACACTTAACACATTTTGGTTTTGACTAAATAATTTTAAAGATATTACATAGTAAATATTTTTCTACAAGCAACAAATACATCTCTGCTACAGACACTTGAAATTCATTTCTAGGGCCTACCTTTCTTGTACAATTGCACCGAAAGTGGCAGAATTAAACTGTTGCAACTTACCCCACGGGTGGGCTTAATTGTAACACTTGCTAGGAAAGTCTGTTTGAATGCATTTAATTCAATGCAATTCTATCTATATATTATAGGTGGATATTTTTGGCTGTTTATGGATCTATCTGTCTGAATACATTCATGAATCACACAAAGTCTAACAGAGCTCAATCTGAGGGGAAAAAAAACACTAAAACCTCAAAAACTGTACTTTGATGGTTTGGAAATGTTGTTCTTCAAACCTTCATGCCAGTAAAGACCTTTGAATTGAAAATAAGGGTTTTTATTTCATTACCGCTGTACACTCTGCGTGACTCAGCTGTATCACCATGCCTGGCACAGGGCTAGCACTTCCTATGAGTTGATTACATCTTTCAAAACCATGCCATACTTTAGGCAACAAAGCGGTTATTAAGGTCATATAAGACTGGATTCGGTGACTTACACACACAGCTCAGTAATCAAACACACAGGTACGATAAAGAAATGTATTTTCATGTCGTGAAAACATTCTTTGTTGTATATCTCCACGAAAACATGTCCAAATTTTCAGAAAATTAGCAGAAGTCTGTCTGCTGGAAATGTGTTCAAAAGGCCGGAAGCACTCCCTGCTCGACCCTGTGGTACTATGTAAACTATGTCAGTGTCACGTTTAGCCCCGTGTTAGATTGTGCCCCGCGCTCCCTGCAAATTCCTTCTTTGATAGAACCTGAAACACACATTACCTGCCCATGATACGGGTACCTGCACTGCTGTTGGATACTCTGCCCCGATGCTTTTGGTGTGTAACATTTCGATAATCATACAAATGAACCTCAGTGTTTGCTTTTTGCCAGGAACATATCCCGAATGTAATAGCTTATCTCACCTGGATCTCGGCCTGCTGCTCTCCTCGCAAACACAACACTCACTGCATATTTTTAATTGGTTACACCCAGTATATTTAAAAACAGGAAACGGAGGTGTATAATTCTTTTTCTGCCGGATAATCTTACCTTTGGAAAACTAAACGGACTGTGAAAGGAGACCAGGGAGGAGGAGACGGTGATTCCATTCGTGCAGAATATCCCTCTGAAAAAGCCTATTTTGCAGAGAAGGGAGAGATTTACCGCGTTTAGTGTGATAATACACAGATTGTTTGGTTTGGACGGCTTCCATATTTGCGACTGATTTTGAGAGAATAATTGGGATATTTGTACATGATTTAACATGATCTCATCGACAAGGCAAGTACCAGGTCTACTTGCCTTAAGTGTTATTATTGGTCAAGTGAAAAGTGCCGTTCAACCCAAAAAATAAAAATATCATAGCTTACCGAATCTGATGCTGGGTGTACATGAAAAATCGGTGTGTGTGTGTGTGCTGTGTTTGTTGCTGGTAATTAAAAACAGCATGTTAAAAAGTCAATGATTAGAACAACAGAGTGAAGAAGCCTCCTGGGGGAGCCCGTGGGGGTGGGGGCACATGGGCGGCTCAGTTTTCTGGTTTTCTGGTGACCTTGAGCAGCACCTCGGAACCCAAGTGATCCAGCCCCACCGAGAGATGGATGTACATGGATTCAGATCAGTTTAATTACTGCTCGATTCACACGCCATCTGCGAAGGGAGCCACTTCTCCTCACGTCGGAAGAACTTTTCATTTCCCGCACTCCTCAAACTGAATAAATAAACAACAAAAAAACTTGTGATAAAATGCCTCAGAGCTGTTGCATACACACATGTGCTTGACATGGCTACACATTGTCATCTTCATCTTGGTTGTATGTTTTGAAGATGGACCATTACAAAGGCCAGGCTATGACTAAACTTCAGTTTTGTGTGTGAAGTTAAATACTGTAGAGATGGAGGGATGGATGGATGGATGGAAGGAGACATTGCAAAGGGGGATTTAAGATGATTCCATGGGCCCTTGAGTGAGAGGGGGCCTTAAAAATTTGGCACATGGTCTGGGTTAGGGGACCAATTTGATGTGCTTTCATGGGCCCCACAATCTCTAGTGGTGACCCTGGATGGATGGATGGATGGATGGATAGGTGGATGTGTCTAAGCAGGTCTGGTCGATTCAGACCGTTGGGCATCCTCCCTGCCACCGGGCGACTCATTGTAAATTCTAAAGCAAACGGTAGGACCAGCCTAATACAGTATAGCACTCCTCAAAGCAGGGCCAAGACAGCCTGCAGAGGATGGGAGTCACTGTCCAGGACAACCTGCAGTTTCCTCAGTCTCCTCTGCTCCAACACAGTCTCCAGTCTGGATCGGATTCTATGAGTGAGCCAGCTTTCTCAATCAGTTTATTGAGCTTTTTGGCATCACTTACAGTATGCTGATGCCACTGCCCCAACACACCATCACATAAAAGACAATGGCAATGATAAAATACTGACATGTCATTTTAACATTCAATAATACTGAATCAAAATATACTAGTGTGTTTGCTTTGTCTCAAATAGTATACAAATACATTTTTACATAGCAAGATTTTGTATGACTTGTATGCAATGTGTAACATACATAGTAAACTGTGATAAATATAAGTACAATTACATATAAATATATAGTAATAATTTAAATATATAACAACCCTGCAGGCAAAAATTTTGCTGAAATGCCAGACAATTTGCAGCAAACCAAAACGTGTCTGTTTTGCCTAGTTTTGGCTTGAGCTGAGAAGTTGTTCCTTTAAAATAAGGGGGAGACACCTGAGGTCTGCAGCTCGCTGAGTCGCACACACTGTGCTGCAGAATTTCCCCAGCCTCATACCTTCCAGTGCAAAAGCAGAAACGTGCTGCTCTACAGTCATCCATTAATCCCAGACCACCGCATCCCAGCCAGGTAATTACACTTAAAAATATTTTGTCCAGTTCTTTACTGGTGGTAGTGTGGAGGGGTTACAAAGACAACAGAGACATGAAACAATAGCAAAGGAGCTGCTTTAAATTCCTCACTTTATCAGAAATGGCTGCTTTGTTAGCGGACAGCATAAGGTGCTTGATGCAGGATCCTCAGCTATGCTGTATTCAAATGCCAGGTACTGTACAATCCTACTGAAATCCTACTGAAACTTCAGAGATTAGACTCTTCTCTTACACGTTTCCCACCTTATAATTTTACAAACAAAGCTGAACAATGTACTGTCATATTACAGCCAGCAATTCAGTGTCAGCAGTTATCAACAGAAAAAAATATTCATCGATAGGTCCAAAATTTGAATGCATCACTGTGGTTAATCGTGATTTTTAAATTTAATAATTTACCTTAAATGCCTGCCCAGTATAAGTTTCATAGCTTTTTTGTTCCAACACAGTTTCAATTTATTAGTAAATTTAAATAATACATTTATATGTATATCAAAGACAAAACGCTTAATAACATACACATAGAAGTATAACTTTTAATTCCGAACAGGTTGAAGAGTTCACACTGATGCTAATATGCTGCTCAGTCAACAGATGGTTTTGAACAAGGAAGCCATTAACGGCCATTATAGTCAACAATGACCTTAAATAGACCCAAGATTTTCCATGACAACTGTCAATCAGTGAATCTTCAAAGCAGGAGAGGTTCATTTCTGCATTGTTAGTTTGCATATGTTTGCGTGCTTAGGGGCCGCCTTTCAGCAGCTGGGCGCCTCTCTGATGTTCTGACATTCTCAGGTATAAATAAGCCATAATGACAATATGAGGTCAGATAAGATATCAAATGTTCAAAGAAAGCCGGTTACACACTGAGCCTGACATTCAGCAGTCAATGTCACTTCTGAGAGGACATTGCAAACTGTTAACTGTCCTTTCTGCTGCTGCTTCTGTGGTTGCTGTCCTGTCTCACACATACTGTACAAAAGGGTCTGTCCTTTCTATGTGTGACCATTCTTTCAGGAAATTTATTTTATCAACACACCAAAAAGAGATGCACAAATCCTTTCAGCTAATTATTAGTTGTTAGTGATCTAATGGTCAGGGGAATTATTTAATCATCACCAACCATAAATACTAGATAATTTCTTGTTGATGAAAGCTGTATTTACACAACCAGAGCCCTTGTACAGGGTAATATTTTGGTGATTTGAGCATTGATGTCACCTTCTCTGTTAACAAGTTATAAATTGGCAATTTCAGAAGTTCAGATGTGCTTATAGGTAATGTCTTAGACAGTGGGGAAAACAGAGACCTTTACTCAAAGGATGCAAGTTTTTTAAAAAAAAAAAAAGAAAATAAAATGTAATACAAAATACACAGCATATAATTGAAGTAGAGCAACAGAAACGCCAGGTACATTTTAAAAAGAAAAACTAGGATAGTGATAATAAATAGTGCATTGAATAGCTTTTATGTAATAGCACAAAAGATCGCTTGCTTCCTGTTTACGCACTGTGTTCTGTTTAAACTGCGTGACTGCAGCTGTGAACTTTATTTCCCAGCCAACCAGAGGCAGCACTGCAGGTGCGGATTCTATTTCAGCAACATGTGACCGAGAATATCGGCCTTACTTTAATCTCAGAGGATGACATTTGTGTTAAGGTTTGTAGTGACACAACCACATGAGGCACACTGATCTATATTACACTACAGATTATGATCACTTCAGATACAGAAGTCTGCCTGTATGCCAGCATGCTGAATAATGCTCTCATATGCTTCTGTGGTGCATAGGTAGGGATGTGACAGTTATTTTGAATGTAGCCTCCGTCACTCACCTTACAAAAGATAATTAATGATTATTAATTTGAGTGAAAGTATTTTGTGCTGAAAACTTACGAAAAAAAAGTGACACAAGTCCCACTGTGAAAAGAAATTGGACTGCTGAGGATTTGGGTTGGCCAAGAGCATGTAAAAGCACACCAGTTGATTCCATGGGTTGATTAATGTTATGATCCAGGTAAAGAAACAAACAAATAAATAATCTCTGCAACACCTCTGCATTTAATTCATTTAATTTTTAGGTCGCGCTTTTTAAACATGTACATCCCTGTCGGTGTCCAGTGTCACTGAAATGTGCTGCAAACCAAACCATTGAGGCATTTGCCCGAATCTCAGGGCTTGACTTGTAAACCTCTTTCCTCTTGGACGTTGCGTGAGAACTTCTGGGAGAGACTGTTTGATAAAAAGGAGGGTGTTTAAACACACGCATAAACACACACATCACCTATACAAACCAGGTGGGTTCTGTCTAAAGTTTGACTAAAAGCAGGTATGTATTGCCTTTTAAATGACCCCTCCAGCTAGTGTAGAATACTTCTCTTTATGTTAAAAAGCACAAAAAATGAAAACACACCAACAGTACTGTAGGAATGAGACACTGAGAGAAAATGTTTAAATCCGACACTGAATAAACAGTTAAATACTGAGACTGACGGCTTCTTACTTAGAGGAAAGATTTGAACTGAGAGCTTTACTGCTGTACTTTTTCCAGTTTTGTATAAAAATATGCATACCTACTATTTAAAGATATGCATAAGTCACACATATCTGCTCACAAATATAGGACAGGGTGGCAGTATGTGATCCAGCCAAGGACATTTAATGGTTCGAAATGGTATAGAAATTAAAATTATAGAATTGAAATATAAGAAAATATTGTGAAACATGGCTTAATGAATTTAGAATTTTTTTAGAATTTGGTGATTAGTGGTCACTGTCAACACACCACACAACAACAAAATGTGTCCTCTGCATTTAACCCATATGTGACATTGTGATATAGCAGGGGGCAGCTAATTCAGTGCCCGGGGAGCAGCGCTTGGGGACGGTACCTTACTCAGGGTGTCTCACTGGTGGGGGATTTGATCCTGCAATCTTTCGATTACAAGTGCACTTCCCCAACCATCAAGCCACCACTGCCCCTAATCATTAGTCATAGCCTAGTGATTAGGCTATGACTGGGTAAAGTAATAATTGAAAGGATTCTCAGGGAAAAAAGAATACCTAAAAAATGAATCAGGTCCAAAAGTTGTAGAATTGGAAATTTATAAGTAAAAGGAAAGTAATCTGAAATTTAAAATTCTGTGTTCCTTTATAGAATAACTGATGTCACTAATCATTGTGCATTATATACATACATTTTATATAGCTAAACAGATATTTTGAAAAAAGGCATGTTATTCAGGAACGTAACCTTTACTAGGCAGTTGTGAATCATTCCCATGACTTGCATCTTCCAATTTCAAACATCAGCTTTATATGATTTGAATATTATTTTATATAAATGCATTTTTTCAATAACCAGTTCTTCTTAGACTGTAATTAACCTTTGTATATTAACTTATGTATAAAACCCGCTTGTCATTTTCTCAGTTCTCTGTACTCTCAAGCCTGTATTTCAGTAGCTTCAGTGTAACATTAGGGGGTGCTGTGTGTGTTCATAACATCTGTGTGTCATGCTGCAGGAAAACTGTCATAGTCTGCAAAAGTTTAACTGAGCTGTTCTGGGGAACTTTAAAGAGTCGGATCCCCATTGCAAAAAACAAATGGATGAAGAGCAAAGCTTGTTGTTCAGAGGCAGTATTATATATGGAAGTGAGGGGATCAAATGAGTTTATATAAATTTTTGCTTAAACGCAGGATAACTATTTTAAACAGAAGTTGTTGTGCTGATCCCATGTGAATGTCTCCACTTTCAGATGGTTTGTAATATTTTTCTGCTTTTATGAGTTATTGTGGTGTAGAGCGTAATTAAAAAAATGATGATTTACATGGCATAATAACATATAGGCCATAGATTAACGTTTGCATTTTAAATTCCATCCATTCATTCATTTTCACGTTGATTGTCCCAGTTAGGATGTTATTTTTTGAAGGAAACATACTGAATCTTTACACATTTTTCAGATTTTATAGCTACCTGTTTCCTGTTAATTAAGCATTTCGGTGTAGAATCCTTAATTGCAATTTAATAATCTCAAGAAAACAAGCTTCTTCCTAATTGTAATCTGCACAAAAACAGTAACTTGCACCAACTAATTCAAATTATGGCTTATGAATAATTGAAAAGAACATATTTCCCCCTGTTTATTTATACATACATATAAAATATCATTTATTCTAATAGGGTCTATAAATCAAAAGTATTTTCTCACAAAAAAAAAAACCTGATAAGTGAGGTTACTGTGCAATGGGGCCAGCTGGTGGCAATAATTTAATGAAGTTTTACGGGGGCCATAAAGACAGAAAACAGATGTGGCATTAAGGATTATAAAGTTGGTAAAACTTTTAACAAGTGAGATGTATCTCAGTACTACAACAGCAGGACCCAGAATAAAAGGAATTTACACATCCTTCAATTCCAAAGCTATCAATCACATGCGTGTTATTCCTCTGGGAGCGTCTTTACATGCATATTTATCAGCTCGACATGCTAATTCCTGCTGCTTTACGCCCGCCAGGCACGTTGCGAGGCGTGTTTATGACTTATAATTGTTGATATCCTTTGATATATTTCCCTCAACTAAGACATCATTTGGTTTTGTGGCCCAAAGTCAATGAGGCATGATGACCCGAGCTTTCAATTCAGATTTACAATTCAATATCTGTTATAAGCTATTCATTACCATCAATGTTCAGGAGAATGCCTTTATTTTTACTTAGTGAGTATGTTTTTACCAGGTTATTCCACTCCTTTTAGAAGAAAAAAACTGGTTTTATAAAACTCTTAGAACATGGACTGGATTTTGTGTGTTTTACTGGCCTTCACGAGCCTAACTGATAGCATAAAAATTTATCTGGAGCAAGTTAAAAAAAAGTTTCTCCTGTCTGGCTACTTATGGTTTGACAATATGCAGACAGTCACGCCTACTCTAGCGAGCACAGGAGGATAGCCCAGGAGATCCAATTTAATTATTTGGGTAAATCTGAGGAAAACTTCTGCATCGGGGAGAAGGTTCCTCTCATACTTGACAGGATAAGATGTGCCAACGCCTTTCTAAAGTATCACACTGTAAACCGATGATCCCTGTGATCTCTCAGCTTAGGTCTAGGGGGAAGGTCGGCGTGGTGATGCTGGTGAGGAAGCTTCAAAGCAGAACTCCTGCCCGCATTGAACACAGCTGGGTCCTTCAACTACTCCGTTGAAAAATCTCTGCCTCAATGCTGGTGTCAACTGCGATGTTGCAGCACCCATTCCGTGTTTGGAAGAACTGCATGAAAAATACGAAAATTCACGAAATATATTAGTAAAATCTTGCAGTGTATTTTGGAAAATAGTCTTCAGCATATCCTGCACAACAGAGAAATGTAGTGCTTTTTTAAGTCTTCCAAATTTCTCAGTATGCACTGCCATTTTCTTTGAACGATGCTACAAGTTTCTCAAAACATGCTGCAGGCATAGATAGCATCCTTAGATTTCATAATGGAAAGCAGGAATAATAATTACAAAAATTCACTTTTAAAAAAGAGAAGGACTCTCTAGGTCTTTATGAAGTAAATTTGACAATTTATATTCACAAGAAGCAAAATATGCTTCCATACTGGGTAAAAAATGTAATTAATATTTATCACAAATTTGTTACATTCTGCATAAATAGGATGTATTTTTTTCCCCAATATTCTGCTAAAGTTAAAGATTTTAAAGCACCATTTAAAAGTAAGAGATGTATCTATCAACTTCAGATCATTCTTAAATGGTGTCATCACACGTGATTTCATATAACCACGAATACGAATCACCTGCAATGACTCTGCTAAAGAAACATCCGAGGCAGTTAAATAAAAATCAACAATAACACAGGTGTGTGAAAAATGGATATCTGGCAAAGAAGATGAATTATTAATGATGGATTAAAGTATTATAACTGGAAATCAATAAACATACCTGGCTTAATTAAAATGCAAAATGCTTTGGTTTTCCATAATCCAGCACTGTATAATTATGCCATTCTATTCTGGAACACATTAACTTCCGCTTTTTAGAAAGACACAGCACCTGTTAACTTGTTTTGTGTGTTCATTTTTTTTCTTGTTTATTTGTTCCATATTAAATAGGGAGATGCTGGATGTCATTCTCACATAGAGCTGTATTTGTTCGCTGACAGTTGAGCACCCCTCTTACCTTCCTTTTCCTTGCACACGGGCTCACAGCTTCTGCTGAGGTCAGCGAGGGCATTGTGTCGCCATGAGTCACCATGTGTTTACTTGCTAGTGCTTCACATACCGAGTCCACATTTCAGGGTGTTCTGCAGTCCCTGCTTGCTCTGTCTGACCACACAGTTCCAACATCCCAATCAGATGAAATTCCCAGTGAGGTTTCAGTTTGTCCAACAAGCATCTAAACAATGCAGATGAAAGACTACTTTTAAAGACATATTAATTGCTAAAGACACTATGTTAAAGTGGTATTTGTGTTTTGAGTTAGGCGCATGATATCTGTGCTGACAGATACTACATTGGTAAGCGCATCTGCTCTACAGGAAGACTTACAAATGCATGCATGCATAGCAAACTTGCAGTATCTGCCTGAAAATAAATGCAGAGTGATTCAGAGAAAACTGATCATAAACACAAGTGTTATTAGCCGCATTGGGGAAAACACGTAAAATATGCAATTATATAATAATTGAATTGGCACATTTGAATTGGCTATAAACAATCACAAGACAACATATTTAATAAAAAATGGACATGATATGTCATTTTCTGTTACTGTAAGATGTTAAAAATCCAACAAAGATGAGCGTGAAAAAAATGTTTAGGGCCATGTTTCTGTGAACAGAATGCAATACAAATAAGTCCACATCAACACTGAAAAACCCGCTTCATATTCTCTTTTAGAGTATGCAGATAAATACAATTTAATATACATTGAAATACTTTAAATAAAGGCAATAAATATATACCGTTAAATGGCCTGTGGGCCAACTAAAACCAAGATGCAAATTAGGTGTCTATTTTCGTAATTGTTTCAGGGTTAAAACAGGTGTGCCCTGGAAGTCTAGCAATCTGGCAGGTTTTGGGAGAATCGATCTTTCCAAATCCAGACCAAAGCTGTGCCTTATTGTACAATACTGCTTGACACATTTGCTCTCTCTGTGATTTTTCAAAACCATTATTTCACAAGTTACAAATTACTGGAGTGACGGCAAGCGAGTATCTCACTGGCCATGCAGCCTGAAACAACGCCAAATCCTATGCTGCTAATTTTACTAATTGCCTTAGTGCAGCCAACACTTCCCATTGGTCCGTGGCTCGCAATGTCACAGGAAGTTAATGAGAGCTAAATAATGCATGCGGACCTACCTAATTGCTCCATACCTCATTGTGGTTACCAATGCTGTAATCAGAGTTTGGATGCCAAAGGGTTGCTAGTATACCTTTTCGAGAAAATTATCAGGATTCACCGGGTCTTTCAAAAAAATAAAAAAGACATGAAATGATAGGAAACCAAACTATGCCATATTTTATGCAATGCTTAACTTTTTGTCATTCATAGATTTCTATATTCATTTTATAAATACATTCATTCGGGATGAGTAAGTACAATATTTTCTAAATGCAGAAGTAGGACAGGAAAAAGAGAAGTTAAACACTCAAAGCTGGGTGTAGGTGTGAATGTGCAAAGCCTCTTGTCCACTCATAATGTGTCATGTACTCTAATTTAGCAGCAAATCCAACTGTCCAAGCAGGGGAATACTTAATGGTGGTTTTTTGATAGTGTATTTGATAGATAGTTTATTGATAGTGTAATGAGACTTCACACATAGATTTATTTTAATAAAAAGCTCCTTTATTTCATAGAAGAAGAGTTCCCTGATTTATTTTTAGTTAATCAGGTCTGATACATTTTCTGTTGTCTATTGTGCTATGATTTATTTGACAAACGTCACATGTAACACGTGATATGTCAGAACTGAACATTGTTCCGCCATGTCTTTAAGTTAATGTTGCTCCACAATTAATAAATGTGGGTGAGTCAGGAAACTTTTGGAGTGTTACAATCTTACAAAGAGATCTCAGCCACACGAAAAATTTCCTGAAGACAATTGTTTACAGGACAAATATAGACTATTTAGAGCAATAAAAAAAATAGCATTAACGAAGCATATAAATAGATTAGCGAACATGTCTGTGAAGGCGGCTCGATGTGTATCATTGATAAATGGATTTCTGATTCTTCATCTCCATAAAATGAAAGGTAAAATACAATGAACAAGGCAGATTACGACAAAAATCTGCTGGTCGATCAACCCAAAATTATAGCTCAGTGAGGGGGTGACTGCTGTTCATCTCTTAACACACAGGACAAGGCAGGGTCTGTAGCAAGCACAGCTCACACTGTCAGAGTGCCGCCTGAGGCTGGAACTTAGCTAATCATATCTCCTTGTAAAGTAATAACCCATCATAACCCTGTACTCTGTGCTGCTACAGTAACAATCTAGATCAACAGAAACATGGATGCTTTAAAAACACCCTGTCCTTGAACAATATGGAGTCAGCTGTCCGTATAAAGCACCATTATTCAAAGGAAACATTCCAATAGGTGGAATCAATTAATAACCTAGAAACATTTATATGTATCAGAAAGCTGAACGTTTATGCAATCTTACAGTAATTATGTTCAGGGTTGGTGTCACAGCTCAGTTTATCATTGGTATGAGGATTAGGTGAACACATTGTAGAATTAATATTTTTCTAAAAATGTAATAATACGCAAAATGTAATACATTTCCCACAAATTTAATAAAACTGTGTAATGTAATAGCTTGCATAATCATGTAATGAGATGTCTTGGCTGGTGCTGTAATATTTCCATTGATAATGTAATACATTATTACATTATTGAGAATGTATTACATTTACAAGTTGATTATTTCTCTTCGAAATGAATCATTTGATAATTTTGTAAGATAATGTAAACTTTTATTATATACAGTGACTGACATAGCTGGTACACAAGTATGCATTCACAGTTTAAAGGGTTAAAATGTGCTGTAATTTCTTGTCATAATAGCAGAAATGCATGTACAATAAGTATACATTCGCATTGCTATGACATGAAATTACCACACGTTTTAACCTTTGCAGTGCATGCTTGCATACCAGTTATGTCAATCCCTGATTATAGAGGGCCACCATTGCTCTATGACAGATGAAGAGTGACCTGAAGTCAAGAAAGCCCAATGAAACTGGCAAATCTGACAGTGTTTGCATGTTTTGCCGTCTTGTTCACGTATTCCTGCATTAAAATACTGAAACAAAAATTCATTTAACTCAAGGTCACACCTCTTCAATTAACAGCACATTTCAGTATTGCAATGCACTTTGTATTTTAAGCCTGCATCCCAATTTTGCATAGTCACTCTTCCAGTGATGTAAAATAACAGACAACAAATATTCTGTTAGAAAAGAATAGAATAGATAATCTTTACTGCTGTTGTAGATCCTCTAATAATCATGGACAGAGGCATTGGTAGAAATTCTGGGCCCTCTGACAAAATGTGCCCTTGGGCTCCCCCATTATGTAATTTAGAATTTTCAAGGGCCCCTGTAAAGTGCTGGGCCCCCTGAATCTGCCAAGGTATCCATGTCCCTACTGTGCACTGAACTAGTACATCCTGCCAGAGCTTCTCTAAATTGAAGCTGAGAAGCATAATAGCATCATCCTGTCATGTTGGCTTTACCTTCTTAATCTGAGCCTGGGATTCAGCCTGGGTCATAGACAGGACAAGTGACTCTTTCCAGATTGTCCTTACCAGCTTATTAAGATCATCTGTGTAACATTTCTGTTTAGTTAGTTAAATATTTGTTGTCTTTGTTAGCTCCTTACAAGGTTTCATGAGTTTACTCCTTACTGAACATTTCTCCTTGTGCTTTGCTGTCATTTTAATATAACATCATACCACACTTCATAAATGTGTCTCATATCCATTATGTATCGTATCCATATCCAATCTTGCACAAGATGCAGGATGCTTTAAAGGGGGAAACTCAATCCCCCAGATGCACCTTCTGAAAAGCAATTTCTCATACCTGCTTCAATAGGCGCGACCCCCCCCACCCCAGGCTTTGGTTGTCCTGGTATTCCCAAATACCCTCAAACCGATTACAGGCCTGCCTCTGTCCTAGGTCAACACAGCCATTCTGGTTGTAGCAGATCGTGTTTTAAGGATGTATTGCCTTATCCTGCTTCTGAGTCTCCCCTCAGCTATCCAGTCTGAAGAATGCCTTTGTGCAGTTTACATCCCGGGTCTGGCAACCTTTCTGTTCACAGCTGGGGGTGTCAACTTTAAGCTAGGTTACTACCTAAAATCCAGAGGACAAACTAAACATCTCAACCAGGTGAATGGCCAGCGTCTCCATCAGTACTGTGTGATCAACCAATCTGAGTCGAGCCAGTCAGTCGGGTCAGGGAGACTGCACATATCCAGTTTTAGTGATTCGTCTGGACACAGAAGAGTTTCGCTGATTTGCCATTGTCACTGTAGTCAGCTACAGTACCAGGTTGGGCTGGAAGAGATACAGCCCAAAGGAGCAGTCTTGAGTTCCAGCAGGAGATGTTAGATTTCCTGCTTATTGCAGATTTTCGTCGAGGTCCCCTGAGACCTGGCCGTCCATCCCAGAAAAAGACTTCCTGTCGTCATCACAGTTCGAGGCCATATCCGGGATTCTGGACCAGCTACTCTTCCCTGATTGTCCTCAACAGCATTACAATCACCTGTGTAACATTTCCTAGTTAATTACCAATCATCTTCATCAATTCCTTGCATAGAATTGTGAGTTTGCTCTTTACTGAGTGTTTCTTGTACACAATTCACTTTCACTGATGCTGTACGTCAGGGCTATTCAAATCATGGTCCTCAAGGGCCGAGCACTGCTGTTTTTCCAGCTTTCCTTTACCTGAGAGCCAGTTG
>JAABNX020000151.1:18078401-18097963 GCA_015163995.2 Mormyrus lacerda | reverse complement strand
GAGTTCTTGTATTTGAACTAATTAAGCAATGTACTCCCTGGTTTAGGGTAGGTACTACAATCAACTGTCTAAATAACATCACATATTAACATCGGACCTGAGACTGCAAATGAAGGCAATAAGGATTTACCTAAAATATAAGAAATCTATATTAATTTCAGTTACTTGTAGCATGTTACTGGTTTATATGGCTGGAGTTCCCTTTAAAAGAAATCCAGACTTTAGTAGCCATTTTGTGGTAAAGACTTGAATTGGCTATACTCTTTAATTAGGTTTGAAACCTCACACCAAAAAGCCACTATTTTTATTTACTGTATGTTTTCATGATTATTAACTTTCAGTTTATGTACAAATTGCGGCCAGGCTCACAAAAATTACAGTACATAATAAAGTACTGTAATACAGCACAAGAAGATACATGCACAAGAAGATTTTTACCAAAAGATGTACCATTTCAGTGGAAGTCACTTACAGTATTAATTAGTGTTAAAGATGTACTTAGTTCAAAGTGTTGTTAAACATTGTTAAACTTTCGTTTTGCTGAGTGTAGGATGTTTGAAAATAAAACCATAATGAACTGCCTTTTGAAAAAGAAAAGAACAGTATTACCTGCAGACAGAGTTTAAAAATGGAAACATCTCACATATATATTTATAGCACACATAGTAACCCAAATTTCCTGAGCAGTGGAAGACTCTGCGTGAGTTTTTGTTTGTATAGGTTTTTTCATTTTTTCTTCAGAAATAAACCAGGTCATCAAAGTTTTCTCACGAGTTCTTTTTTTGTTTCACCATTCTTTTTTTTCCATACGATTGCTTACTGTGATACCAGCATCCAGAGCAGATTCACACAGGAAATTATCTGAGGAGAAAGTGTTTGGCCTGTTTTTTTCTTCAGGTCACCCAGACCTACTTTAGAGAAATGTGGCTTCTGGCGGTTTTATTTACTTTTGTCTTGCATCTGCAGGTGGTGTATGTGTCCCTGTGCATATTTAAACATGTCCTACAGGCAGAGGTAGAGATTTCAGTTCCAGAGAGTACAAATCCATACCAGGATTTTGTTTCAACCAAACAGTTGAGTACTCTGTGACTGTGACTCTTGGTTGAAACAAAATCCTGGTCTGAATTTTTACTTTACCTCTGCTTACAGGTTTGTCTGTGTAATAAAGGGGGTTCTTCCAGTGATTTCACTTGAAATCATTCCCCTGTAAGTAACATATAGTGGCAACTCATAAACGGTTAATGAAAAACAACAAAAAAACAAAAAGAAAAACCCTGTGCTTTCCCACTGAGGCACTGTTGAATGATTCACTCTTGGTGTGATTCAGGCCAATATTATTGGGTTAAATCAAGTCTTGCGTTGTGACGACTTTACAGTGATTAGTAACAGGTGGTGAAAATGCCTGAGTGGCTTACTGGCGGAAGAATAGGCACGCAATTGCCCCCAAACGAACGATTGCTATTAATGGTATTTTATCTGAAGGGCTTAAAAGGCTGTCCCCTTTAAATCCGCAGACACAGATGCGATTACAGAGATGTGGAACAAATGGATTCTGACCAGAAAACACAGGGAAAATAAATGACTAAAAAAAATAATAAAAAAAACATTCAGATAATCACTCTTCTTTCCTGCACACTCAGCTGGGAAGATAGCCTTCATGGTTCTTAAAAACATGTGTTTATAAATATTTAGACAGTTCCCCGTGAAGTTGCGTGAACATGACTGGAAGCAAAAGTTACCTCTGCTGAAAGAATTACCTGGGGCTCATTTTAAGTGAACAAGGAAAGGTCAGCTTACAGCCTAAACACAAAGTGGATTTAGAGGATTCAGCATCATAAACCTACAGAATCATAAGACTTTGAGATTTTTACAAGTCTTGCCTTAACCGGCAACCCAGCCACAAACCTAGCCTGTCTTCCTGGAAACCCAATCCCCTGATGCTGACACATTGTTTGCATTACAGAAATGAATTTCTCTATGCAAATTGTCTCCACATCACCAGCTTGTCAGTGTGAAGATATTAATTCTGAAGAATAGGGACTCAGGGACAGCTGCTCCTATAATAACAAAAAAAATTACTAACCTTAAAAAATATTGGGGGGGGGCGATGGTTGAAATTGGTGCATACCCAGCTCCAGTGGGTTCTCTCTGATGAATTGCATTGTTTCTGATCTGATAAGCAGCTCATTGAATTTCCCATCATGCATCTGATCGGTCATTCAGAAACACAACACTCTAATAAGTCAAGTCGACCATCTGCTTGTTAGCGATGACTATAAAAGTGCATCTTCTAATAAACAATAAAATTACTTTCAAGGGTTGGAGAGTACCTGAATGGAAAATCAAATATTTTGTTATTTAAGTTGTTTTCCTGCTGGCTATTAAAGAAACATCCTCTTTAATTTATTACAGCAACACACACAATACTCATGTCATCCTCATTTTCTAAATCAATAATCAGCACGGCATGCTTCATTAACAGTGACCAATCAGAGACGAGCTGAGGGATCTCATTTTACAACATGAGCATTTCCTAAGACATAAACCATCTGCTACTTGTAGAAACAGAAAAATCAAATTAATCCATTCTTATCATGCATTCAGATTTTAAAGCAATTAAAGATGTTCTCTGTCTAATCGCAGACGCAGGAGTAGCTTGGTAATGAGGAAGACAAACTCTTTGGTGAACTTTCCAGGTCTCCCAACCACACGTTTGGAAACTTTACAAGCCTCACACGCTCTAGTGAGCCGTTAGCCGTACAATACAGATGTTGGCAAGTAGAAGGAATTTTCTATTTAGCATTTAGTCATTGTGCAAACCAAAATATCCCATAACATGAAGCACAAGCACAAAAGATAATGGAGTACTGCCTTGTAAATTTTTTATTTTTTTTAAATCGGCACAGTGCGTGATATTAATGTTGATCCCTACATAAATTTTCACATGGGAAAAAAATTAAATATTTGTTACAGAACACCTGTTAAGCAAACTTGCATATACTGTACATGTTTTTGTATCAAAAAAGAATATTAACCTTTTTAAGACTAAAATCAAAAGTTTTCTTTCTTGTGTCGGAAGTCGAGATATCGACACATTAGTGAACTGAACTCCTGTCTGAGGTCACATAGTGATCACGGTGCTGAATGTGTGCAAACTGAGCCTTGTTCTTATGTAGTTCAAAAAAACCTTAAGGTAAAGCAGCTGCTAAACATTTAAATGATGTAATATTGAGCACAACTTAGACGGATAGGCTTTAAATTTCAAGTAATAATAAGAAAGGGAATGATGTAATGCACAGCCTGGAGGACAAACCTTACTGCACCACCTGGCTGATGCGGTGGACAGGGAAATGCTGTTTTCCTCGACAGCCTACATGCCATAGGTGTTAAGTGACAGATAAGGGCGCCTAATTCAAAGATGCAGTTCAAGGATTCAAGGGTTTTATTTGTCAGATGCATGATATACAGACCAACTGTAACCTGCAGTGAAATTCAACTCTGCCATAATCTGAATAACTGAAGCAGTAAGATGAAGTTACAGTATAATAAATATGCAATAAGTAAGAAACAGCAAAGTTATAAGGTAATATGAGAACAGGAAAATCAGATACGTGCAACAAATGGCTCCAAAAAAATGCATGGTGCAATAAATATCATGGTAATAATGCATTTAATGTTTTGACTAGTTTCTTGTTTTTGTTTACAACAATTTCAAAAATGAGTCTTAGTGGACAGCACTGTTAGCAAATATCTGTGATTTGGCTGTGGCTCCTAAGTGTTTGGACATTGCCCTCAAGTCTGGGTTGATTTCTCTGATGTATACATTATTCAGTCTCATACATAAATCTAACATGTTTCTAGTGTTTGCCTTTATGGACATTAATTCCCTGCTGAACATATAATGTCTTGAGTCCTGTCATCATTTTATATGTTTCACATTGCTGACCCAGTGTAGATTCAGTCATTATTTCTGCATGGTGAAGATTTAACATCTGATGACCTCGTCCTCTTTTAATCTATTGAGCCTTGCGTGCTGTTTACAGAAAATGTGATTCTGTCATATGTGGCACCCAGCTTTGACATTTGACACATTAAAAAATAAAAAAATTAAAAAAAACAAAAACATACTTTTGAAGTTTCATAAAAAAATATCCAGCTAGAATTCTTTTTTTTAGAATTAGTTTTTAAGGGTAGCTTTTCACAAATCTCTCAGCACACCAACAAAACCACAGATATGTTTGTCCATGTGAAACATGAATGTCGAGATTTTGTCATCTTTCCATCCTGTACACCTCGATTAGGCAGTTGAGGCCACTTTTATTCATGTGATATCCTGACAGGCTTCACTGTCGACCAAGCAGCAAAGGCAGTGAACCCATTGTTCCACTCTGAAAGCGCTTCTCCATTTCGAAGCTTTCAACAGCTGTCGATCGAGATGTCTTGGATCAAGTCCATCAATCAGAGTCAATCATCGGGAGGCATAGCCGTAACAATCAAGCCTGGAATATTCCAGAAAGACTGCAGTGAGAATTATGTCCTTGGAAATCTCCCACAGGGGGAAAAAATCTGATAATTAATTAGTAGTGCAAATAAAGAAAACAAATGATATTAAACTAAACCACTCCTGATTTCAATTACTCTTTCGACAAAAAATAAATAAATTCTCAGAATTGTAACAAATGAATGTTGCCACGATTAAGGGCATTTCCAGGTTGTATTTCTTTTTTCACTTATTTTATGCTCAAAGCCTACTGCTTTAATACTATTGCTCCATTAAAAGCATCGGACTAAAGCAAGTGAATATATCACTCATGTCTCTGCCATGGGAATATTTAATCCTTCCCAATAGCTGATTGGCAGACTTCACACTGTAAAAACTGTAAACAGTGTTATTGCTGCATCACACCTTTAGTATTGTTAGTGTGAATCTGGACCTGGATTATCTGTCCTCTTTGAGGGCTAGATTAAGTCATATTTTCTTAAGATCAATACATTCCCAAAATGTTGGAAATTCCCGTGATGCTGGAGGGTAAAAATGCAAAAAAAAAAATCTTTAGTTATATGTGAATTGCTTTCAAAAACTTGAATGGTAAGATTGGAAATCTGATAAATGTTAGTGAAGCAGAACCCCAAAACACAGGCATTCCACTTCGAAACTTAAGTGCCTGAGTTAGACGTTCCCTGAGTTAGTCTATTAACTTCTAGGCACCAATTATTATTAGTTGGTGACACAGGACAGGCAAGGCAGGCACCTGCCTGGGCCCCCCGAGCTGGGATGGGGCCCCTGAGCTCGGAGGGGCCGCCGAGAGTGGCAGCAACAAATCCGCTTTATTTGTGTACAGGGTGTTCCACCTTAACTTGTGCAACCACTTTATTCAGAAAGTAAGAGTAAATAAAACAACAGAAACATTGGAATCACACTCTTAATGTTATAGGTTATTGTTTATAGTTATGTAACACATGTTATTCAATAATTCCACCTGTTTTTTCAATTACACTCTCCAGCCTATGACGAAAACTCTGGCACGTCTTTCTTACATAAGCCTCATCCATTTTGCTCCAAGTTCTGGTGATGGATGCCCTCAGAGCTTGCACTGATGAATGTGGTTTCTTGCAGGCCTCCTGCTCCATGTATGCCCAGATACTATAGTCCAGGGGATTCAAATCGGGTGAGTTGGGAGGCCACGTGTCCTTACCCCAGAAGTCGGTCATGTTCTGCTGCAAAAATTCTTGGGTCTTCCTTGCCGTATGACAGGGTGCACCATCTTGCTGCCATACATAATTTCCATCGGAAAGGTCCTTTGAATCCAAGGTAGCACACGCTTTGTCAACATCTTGATATAAGCATCAGCATTCACCCTCTCATTTTGTGGAATGAACACAGGCGGACACTTTTTGCCATTGGATGCAACAACCCCTAGTACCATGACTTTGGCAGGGTTTTTTGTCTTGAAAACATGTTTCACAGAATCAGGGACATCCTTCACTGCATCTGATGAAATATAATGGTTGTTTCTACGGTTGAGAACCGGATCAACACAAAACAATTTTTCATCACTGAAGAGGATGACTGCCAGATGAGTGTTTGACATCATTCAAGAGAGGTTTCGCCCTGTCTACCCTTTTCTTTCTGGAATCTTCAGTTATTAGGTGGGTGCTGGTGATGGCCCTAGAAGTGGCACCAAGGTCTTCTTTCACTATGCGGTGCATTGACGCAGTGCTCACACCCACCTCCTTTGTCATCTTGCGTATTGAGCACCATGGGTTGGTGTTTATTCGGTTTTTCACCTTCCTAATGACGTCTTTGCTTCAAACATTTCTACGTGAGCCAGTAGACCTTTTCTTCACATCTCCTGACTCTCTGTACATTTTTTTTACATTGTTTACAGTGTTTCTGTGTAAGTTTAAGGCACTTGCAATCTGCTTAGGAGATCTCCCGGCACAAGCAAGATCAATGATGGCCTGTCTTTTGGCTTCCATCTTTAAGAATGAGACAGTTAAATCTAGGTAACCTACTTAAGAGTATTAGTCTGGTAATTGTTTATATGTGTTTCTGGTGAAATAGACGACTATACCAAATTAGATTGTTTGCAGGTGTGTGGTTTAAAAGTGCACAATTCAAGGTGGAACACCCTGTATACCCTGTACAAACCTTTTTAGATTTCTTTAACACTGTCCCAGTGGTGTGACAACAAATATGGTTTTAAGTATTATGGATATTAACATGTTGGTTGCTGACAAATATGTGATAAGCTCTCATAAATGAACTTTTACTAAGAGACAGAGATGCCTAGACACCTAATTTACTTTATAATGCAAGTACAGTAAAGATGGAGGCATTTTTTGGTATATCTAAATCTTTTCGACAGTCAAGACTAATTTGACTTCAGAAGAAACATTTCAAATGAAATGGAAAAATTTTATCATCACAATAAGAAAACAAGACCAAAGTTTTAAGGGAACATTACATGATTATAAGCAGTTCCTTAAATGTGTGTTCTAACCCAATAAAAGAATATTTGTCATAAAATTCAATGTTTTACTATTGAATGTATATACTGTTTTGTGTATGTATTAGGTAGCCACAAAAAATTAAACCAGTAGGATGTATGTTGAAACATCTAAATCAGAATTATCAATTACCAGCTTTTAAAATAAAATATATGGAGTTTACAAATCATCAATGCTTTATACCCACTTGTCCTGTGCAGGGTCCGAGAGCCTCGTGTTCCGTGCCCACTTATCCTATGCAGGGTCCCAGGGTCTTAAAAGCACCAGGTACAAGGCGGGGAAAAACCTACTGTGGCATGTTTTGCCAGTCCTTAACAGAGCCATCACACTATTTGGTAACTTGGCAATTCACCTTCAACGTGTTTTTGGATTGTGCGTGTGGGACCCTCACAAGAAGAACATGCAAACTCCACACATATAGAGTCACGGTAGAGACTCAAACCCAGGTCTTTAGAGGAGCAAGGTAACAGTACAAACCACTGTGCCAACATACCACCACTCTATAACTCCCATCGTCCTAAACTGAGCAAAGAATAAATTAATGCAAACCTCCAAATAAGTCAGGTGTAGCAGCATTTGTCTATTCAAACGTTTCATGTATTCACAGTTTAACTGCTGATCTGTTATATTAACCTAGTAGCATTTGGGTCAAATGCCACGTCATCAGATTGTCGAAACTGCTCAGCTGCAGCTTAAGGCCCAAAGTCTTTTTCACAACCTCACATGTATTACATCACCCAATCCATACACCTCTCTTCCACTGGAAGTATGTACGGATCACATTTCACGAAGAGAACAATGTTTCCCCATGGACCAATCAGCTCCTACGTGATTGAACTGCAGATTCCAAACTGCCATCAAAATCCAAACAAGATCTAGCAGTAATTACGAGAATACTGGGGGACATTAGGAAGACGAGCCGCGCATCATCCTACAACGCATTCCCTCCCCAGCAGGCAGTGAGGAGAGCTTTGTGTGATAGGAGCTCACGAGGAACTCACATACTGAGGACCATCTATATTCTGCACATGCCGCAAGTATATTGATATTGGCAGGCAGTCGACTAATATCGGGAATGTAATGATGCAATTAAAACTAGCAGCACTTTACTATCATTGGCTCGTACGTCTACCTCTCGTTTTTTTTAGAATGGAGGTATGATTTAGGACTCATAAATGGAAGTCTGGGATGTTTATACAGTTAATAGACCAACATATATTTCATACCACCATGTTTGTTCCTGTTTATTCTCCATTGTATTCGGGAGGACAAAGCACGGAATGGCGACATGAAATAAGCCCAACGTGAAACTTGAAATGCAATACGCAACTCTGCTAGTAACACCAGCAAATGACTCTTGCTGGGTACAGAGACAGTAAATGTTATGTGATGTCAAGAACATATGGTGGATACAATAAAACGGTACAAAGAGTATGGTTTTATTTATTTGTTTGCCTGTTTGTTTTTCTGTGTAGAAGCAGTCGTGCTCCATTCTCCAGGTCCAGTAAAGAAAAAAAAAAACATTTTTCAGCATCTAGCTAAACCGACCACATAATGTCGGTTTTTGCACAGGTTATACACCTCGGAAATAACAGAGCTGAATGGGTTTGAGGCCATATGTTTTTCTTTTGTTTAGAGGGGGAAGATGGCTTCATGTCACTTATGCTTCTGATTAGCAAAATGATTTATGCCACATTCACTAAAAAATCCATCCAGTGAATGAGAAAATTCATTGTGACTCGACCAGATGTGCACAATAAAATAAGATTCCCTTTGTAATCTTGGGTACTTAGTTTATATGAAGCTAATATAAGACACACTTGGATATGGCAAAGTCACTCCTTTTAAAATTTGACTATAAATGATATGAAATAAATTGTGTATTTTATGCCGGATGGCATGAACGAGTTGATGAATTAGGAACAGTTTTGTACCCTGACTTATCTACAAGACAAACCTGGCGGAGATCACAGGGATTAATTGCTTCAGAGGTATGAAGTACCGCTTTCCCATTCTTTCCCACACATCCTCAACTGAAACAATGATTAATCACCTTTTAACTATTCTCTAGAGGATCCAAGAGTTTGCCAAGATGGGCCTTATCCTCATAAATCCATGCGCGCAGGTTGGACGGCCCTTGCCAGGTACACGGAACACAACCTGTCCTCATCCGTTATCAGATTACGCAGGTGTCATGGAGCAGACGGTGCCGGAGTGCTGCCGTTCCTTCATCCGGCTCCACGGCAACCGCCTGCTCGTCCTCAGTGCCTCTACCCCCACCCCCAAATTAACGTGTTCATCGCAGCACTGGGGTGGTACCCCTCAGCGGGAATGCGTTGTACTCTAGCACTGTGATCTTCTTTTTCTTAAAACTTATCATCTGCATTACCTCCCTGGCAGTAAAACTGCACTCTTATCAGACCGGCCTTCTGTAAACATCACAGCCCTGGGACTGCACTGAGCCTCCTGCTAGCCGTTTCCTTGCATTAAAAAGGTCATAATATGCACCGTACATTTAATGTCACTGCTAACGCCTGGAGAATGTGCAACAAGGAGGTGAACAGAAGCTTTGCTGAAACAGTTTGTGTGTTTTGCTGGCAGACATTTCTGATGAGTGACCAAGTAGAATCCTATCCCTTGACTTGACTAGCTTCACAAAATATGATATAATTAACCTATGTTGCTTTTGACATATGATGCGCAATGGAACGCACTCAAAACTTTTAGATGCCTTAAGTCAGTTCTGCATGCATTTCTGTCTTTGTATTGAGAATTCCAAAATACAGCCACAGCGGTTTGAGCTACGGCCCCCGCGAGCTGGAAAAACCACATAAAATTTTTTGGCCCTCTTGGCGAATAAAGCAAAAAGATACAAGAAACACACGATACAAAGATTGCTGTGAGATCACTGTGAGATATTACGATAGGCTACTGTAAACATGCTTGGCGTCCTCCAAAGCAGTGTTATACGTATATTTTTTGCATTTATGAGTCACTAAACTTTTTGTGTTTGCATCACTACTGGCCTTGGTCTGTCATCTGCGGCTTTCGCAAAACTCCCAAAAAGTTCCCATTTGATTTCTGATGCCGATATAAAGAAATCGCAATGGGGAAAGTGGTGATACAAAACGGTTAATAGTATAGTCCCTTGCATAGCTTTCATTTTACTAATAGTAGACCTTCAGCATCTGAATTACCTTCTTTTATCCGACAGTAAACATGTGACGGCAGTTGAACTCAGTAGCCAAGTGTGACCAGAGTCCTGCTGCTCAAGAATTTTAAAAGGTTTTTGAGGAAAAAAAAAAACCACATGTTCACTGCGAATGTGAACAAGCAAATTAGGACTGTCGATAAACATAAATTAAAATCCAGTCATTACGAAATTTCCGTCTGAAGAAGAACCCAGCTCATTAGCCAAAGAGAAAGCGTGAAACACAGAGAATCAACCAAGGCATTCTGCTACGAAGTGGTGGTATAGAGCTGTGAGCCTGTCTGCACAACTTACCATGAAAAAAATTAACAATAGCTAGATAGATACAATTTGCAGCTATTAAATAACAAATGATAACTGTGGCCATAATTTCATAAACGATTCCATTCATATTAATAAGAAGTGAAACAGATCACATTTAATTACTATAATATTCTGGAAGTTTAACCATTTTTCCAATTTTCATTTTAACCTTTACTTTTAAAAAAAATGTTTTGGATAGTTTAAATATAGTTTTAAAAAATATGTTTTGCTTTGTTTTATGCACAGAAACAAACAAACATAATAATGGATAATATTCATGTATTTTCTCCATCCATCCATCCATCCATCCATCTTCGTAATCATTTACAGCATCCAGTTCAGGATTGCAATGAACCCTCCATCCCTGCTCCATCCCATGAAGCAGAGGATAGAAGGCAGGGGACACTGATGCTGGTCACCATTGTAAATGATCTGAGTGCATCAGAGGGTTTATTTGATATTTGTTCACATTCATAGCGAAAGAAATACCATCAAATGAATGTGTATGAAAATATCTAAATGACATTTTCTTTAAGAAAGGTAAAGCTCTCCATTACCATTGTTGCCTGTATTTTCATTAGAAAAACTTTGTTTCTACAACTATAGAAGCAAACACAATTTTACTGCCTAATACTTTCTCTAATCAATGATACACAATTGGACTTAATTCCTGAGAAGTGAGATTATATCATCAAACAGGAGTACGCAACATTGTCGTCCTACAAAAGCACCCAGGGTAACAACGCGTTAACACTTTACTGAAACACTGAAGAACTGTTTGACGACCATCTTAACAAAACCCATGTTGTTTCTACATGTGCATGTGAACATGTGACAAACATTCACGTCCCTGACACATCTCCGAATGTTAACAATGCCAACGTGTTGTTGAAGTGCTTAAAAAATGTTCATTTTTGCACCTAGAGACATATTTTCACAATGCTACAATACGCAATCTGTTGGATTGAAATAACGTGAAAATACATGAAAATGCTCAACAGTGTTAATCAGTGTAATTTATACGTTCATAGAAATACGAGGAGAGGAGGGGTGATGCTCAAGCTGTTTTTAAAAAGCTATGATTATATGCTTTGACTTAATGATTTCAGATAGAACACAATTCACAACATATTACTTTCTTTCATCATGTGACAGGTTAAAAGAAAATAATTCAAAGCAATCGAAAATAAAAGAAATTAAGACAGCTATACAATCCAAAGCCATATGGTTAAAATCTTAGGCTTTCAAGTTCCCCATTTTTTTTCTTTTAAAATCACCTACTTAATTCCAGTACCTCCTTTTGTCCTCCTTCTGAAGAACAACAATCTAAACTTGATTACCTCCTACTCTGTCATTACTTAATAAGATTCCATGCACTGCAGTCACATAGATCCCTGCAAATCAGAGCCTCGCTCTTGGAGTGATGATTGCACCTTGTACCAAGGACTGTTTGCTCAACACTTCCCAGCTTCAAGGGCCGTTTTGCCTCATTCAGGCACAGGTGGCAAATGTGCATGGGGTTGGGGGTGGGGGGGTGGTGGTGCTGCGGAGAGGGAGGGTTGGTTCCTTTAAGTAACTGTTAATTAACATTTGAATCATTTTCTTTGCAAATGGAGAATGGAGGAGAGCGGATCATTGCGGGCTGCATGGTGCTGTGGTGTCCCAGGAGACCAGCTCTCCCAGGTCGCCACTATCTCTTTCATCCACTTCACGTGTCGTAATTCACATTAACTGCTGGAAATTGTCGAGGGCCAATCAGAGGCGACATGGAGTTGCTGAAACGACACAACCAGTTTTTGGTTATATGTAATATGCCTGTCCATCCATCCATCCATCCATCCATCTTTCAACCACTAAGCCAATACACAGTCACAATGAGCCTGGAGCCATACCCAGTAAATACAGGCAAGAAAGTATGAGACACCCTGGATGAAATATCAGAGTATTATGCTAATATTATCGCAAAAAAACAAACCCTCTCTGACATTCTTACCAGTCAAAACTGAATTAAATTACTTAAAATGTAATAAACCAATCATATTTAACCCCTCCAGCTGTATTAAGTATGAATATATTAATCAGGATTTATAATAAATAAAAAATGAGTAAAACACATACAAATGTGTTGCATATAGTGAATATAAATAGCAGTTGTAGGGGGGAAATAAAAAAAAAAAAATACCCAAAAGGTTTTGAAAAGTTCATAGACAAAAGACCTTAACTGGTTTTTGGTCACTTGTGCTGTGTTTTCGATGAATCGTTGTGTGATTATTGGTTCATTGTAAAGAACGGTTTTTCATGATATTAGTCCATTGTCATATCTGTACTAAAATAAACCAACATCAGCATCTGCTGGGAATGCCATGCTGATCCGCCTTTACTTGCTGATGATCAGCACATTTCCAGGTACAGCATCTACAAGAATTTACCAGGAGCTTCTAATGTCGGTGGCAGTGCTTGCAATTCTAGTCATCCCATTCAGGATCTGGTTTAATTTAGTAATATTTAATAGTTGAGTTACCGCTAAATATAAACTGGGCAATATTTCCTCAAAAAAAAAAAAAAAAAAGATACGGTAAGCAGTATTCTCAAACTGTTCGTTCTTCACCTGAAAGCAGATTCTTTCAAAGATTAATGACTAACACCATAAATTTATAAAGCTGAAGCTGAAGCTGGGGGGTGTACGCATTCAAAGCAGTGAAAATGACACCTTTCCCCTGCCAGGTACAGCAGCATCAGAACCCTGCATTTAGCTCTTCTTACATCATGATCACATTTAGTGGGCTGCCTCTTTCCCCGAGATGCCCCGCTCCTGAGTCCCTGCGGACCGGTGCGGAGGAGCATCCCAGCCGCGGCCTGTAACAGTGGAAGCCCCGGGGCCCTCCTGAATACACCCCCTCACAGCCGCCCCCCTCTGCAGCCCTTGTGGCTGATTCTGGCCACGGGGCCGCAGAGCAGCCTTGGGCATTCTCCCCCACATGGCACAGGGAAGAGCCAGGAGCGCATAGCGCATGGGGAGGAGAGAAAGAAAAACAAAAAAACGCCTGCTTCCCTGGGACTCAGAGACGTAACTTCGGTAACCTCATATTCAGAGGGAGGGAAAACTGATGCATTATTTGCTTTCATAAATCAGTTTATTCTGCGATAGGCAATACAAAGGGGATGCATTACAGTAAAACTGTGTGCTATTTACTCTCAGACACCCACATTCTCAACTAGCAGACCAGCAGCTTTACTTTCGCAAGCATGTGAAGAAAACATCTCCCATCGCTTGTTTCTGAAATTTTATTTATTGTTTACCTGCACATCTAAGTTGACATTAAATATTATTCATACTCAAATAATATTAAACAATGGTTATGATTATTATTGATGATGATTCTTCTTATTATTATTATTGCTGTTTTTTGTAGTTGTTGTGTCCACTCAGCACATAATATTTCATGTTAAGAATTAGTTGAGATGGTTGGAATACGATCATGCTAAGCAATCATTGCCTGACTCATTTGATGCGTGTGACTTGGGCTCTTTTTGGCTCTTTTGGGCTCTTTTGCCAAACCAGAACCAAACTAGCATGGTGTGTTTGCAAGGTAAAGCAGTGATGAGCATGTCTGGCTGTTACAGAGTGACCAGCCTCACAGTGACCGCAAACCTCAAACCTGCACAGTCCTCTAAATCAGTGTTTCTCAACCGAGTCCCTGTGGACCGCCAGACGTTTCACGTTTTTGCTCTCTCCCAACTCCCTGGCAATTGTGAGAGAGCAAAAACCTGGACCGTCTGTGAGACTGCGAGGACCGGGTTGAGAAACCCTGCTCTAAATGCTAAGTTACTAAAAAAGTAACTTAGCATCACTGATCTAACAGCATTACAAAAATAAACTACCCCTCAGCAATCTTACAATGTTTCCCCCTAATGTTAGTCCAAAGGAGAGCACAGGAAATTTTCGCAATTGTTGACTTTGCTCAATGCAAGTAGGATGGTAAGAAATGTCTATTACATTATACAGGTAAGTTTCTGAAGAGCGACCTACACATACAATGCTGTATGCTATATACACAGGTGAACCCTTATCAAGATCATTTTAAGGAAGCAACAAGAGGGCATATCCTGACCTGAAGTTCAGGTCCTTCCTCACCACGGTGATTGGTGATAGAAAGGTGGGAAAGTGGAAGAGTAGTGACATCATGGAACCAGTTATGCCAGTCGAGAGAGGCAGAGAAACACCATAAAAACATACCCCAAACACGCACACACACACGCACACACAAGCAACTGCAAACATGCAAGACGACAGAAGTTTTGGTTCTGGTGGAATTGTGGAGGGCATGACAGGTGCGGCAGTTTATCACAAAACCTGAAATAATTGGAAGTGACATCCAGCAGCATCACAAATGATTTATTAGTCTTTGACTCTGCCCCTCTGCATCCTCAGGGCCAGAATAAATTATTTACTGACTGTATTTTCGAATCATTAATCCTTCTGTGAGCAGGCTATTTTATCCTATGGGCTGTAATGAAAAACTACATTTGGATTATTTTCTATATTTTGTGAATTTGGAGACTGTATTATCTCAATATGCAGTGCTTTGTTTTGATCAATTACGCAGCTGGCAAACACTTCATTCTCCGTGCAACCGATCGAGGAGCCCAGCAGACACAGACCTTGTTAGCACAGACAGCGGGGGGTGGTAATCACAACACTGGAGTTTGTATTACAATAAATGTTGAAGGAACCTTTGCCCCTGTATGTACTAACAGACTTTGCATGTTTCGTAACAGAATCAGACTCACGTGCTGTGAAGTCTCACCTCGTCTAGGCACTGAGCAGCTCATCACTGTCCATTGCTGCTGTGTGGCTCCCCATTCACTTCCTATTTTTCACTGAATGGGTAAATCTAAAAAAAAGCCTGAACTTTTTAGCATTTTTAGTTTTCTAATTGCAGTCAAATTTTTAGTCCCTCAGGGGACTGAAAATGTAGTCTCCACAAAGTTGAAATAACAGACGTTTATCATAACATGGGGACATTTGGTCCCCATAATGTAATATATACATAATCCCCCCCCCCCCCCACAAACACGTTTGTATGCATATCTTTGTGAGACTGTCTATTCTTTTCTATGGGCAAAACCCTAATCCCAACTACGACAACCTTAATCACCACCCAGTCCTAACCTTAACCATAAGTAACCAAGTAAAATATCAAATTCAAATATCAAATATCTATTCATGAATGTAATCTATTTAATTTCTGCCTTTGCACAATAAGCATTTACCAGAGGGGTTCAAACCCAACACCAGCTTGAGTGCCAGTCTCCCCCCCTTTCCTGATGGACACTGACTGCTGATCACTAACCATACCATCAAGAACCAAAGAGACGTCGTCCCCCCACAATTAGCTTTCAAACTGGGCATTCTCCTCCTTTTCATAACAAAATTAGAGTTATGGCTGCACGGGGCCTTCTGTTCTAGTCTATAACCATAGATCAGCTTTTTTCTAAAACACATCTCCCCCATGAGCATCTCTCCAAGGAATAACCCATCGTTTGGTAATAGATGTCTTCCACTAATCATGAGTACACTCCTTAGTTTTCTTGGTTAAATCAATGCACATACTAATATGCAGAATCTGCTATGCATTAGGATCTAAAGGGTTAAAACATGCAATTGATAAAATACATGCGCAAAGTAATACTATTAAAACAGTAAAATTATTAATGCAATACTTCGCAGTTTATATTGCAGAAAGTTTTAATTGTAATTTACAACCAAAACTTTAAAATTTTAGATTTAATAACTACATTGTGTTTGTTATAGCAAGGGTATTTCCATATGTATATATGCAACATGTTCACTTCCTAATATTAATTATGAAAATAACACAACAAAAGCATATCCCTAAATCCATTACTGTAGTAAGCTAGCCTTGTCTCAATAAATCAGCCTCTACAATCAAAATAGAAATCATTATTATGCATAATGTATATCCTTGTTGCCACAACATCTGTTCATTATGCAGAGTAATGCAGTCTTGTAGTTTTTAAAAACTTCAGTCTTATAAAATAATTATAATGAATGCTTCATTATAGAGCACAAGATTGGACAGAAATACAGTTACTATATACTTTCTGATTTACAGTTTTCTGTGCTTTTTATAGTCAAGACAATTTTCACAAGTTTTAAATTATAACTGTCGAGGAAGTGCTTCTCTCTACTTTTGTTTTTTTTTTTTAAGTAATGCACAAATCATAAATTTTGAACATGGAAGGTGCAGGAATCATCCTAAACAGTGAATTTCAAATGTGTAATCACTCCACATGCATGCAAAAGAGCTCACATGTTTTGAAGCCACGTTCTGGGTAGAGTTTGTGTGAGGTGTGGCACAAAACAGGGAGCACAGTCAGACACTTTCTAAAGACCACAAAGACAAATGTAGGCCAGCTTGTTTTTACAGGAAGATCTGAGTCATGAAATTATGAAAGGGCAGAAATGATAGTAAGAGCCAGGCATTTATTCTCCTAAATCATTCAGCTCCCAGGTGACATCTCTCTACTGCCAAGCCACAGGTTCACCAGGAATGCTGGGTAGTGTGACTCATCTGGTAGCTGCCCTGTGAGACTCCGCAGCCTCAATCTGCCAAACTCAGGGTACTTGGACATGCCTTACAGATGTACTCCATCGTCATCCGTTCATACATCTTCCATAACCACTTAACTAGTCCTGGGATGTACAACGTCTGGAGCTTATCCCAGGAAGGGCACCAGGCGGGTAACACCCAGGACGGGATGCCAGTCCACACTCACAAACTTGCAGACTGCACATTTCTTGGCCAAAAAAGCTGATAGCATAGTGAGAAGCAGCAGGACATCATGTGATGCTGTACTTTGCATCTAAATGCTTCACCTAAATTGCTGCAGTAAATTAGTATCTGTGCAAAAGTCAACTTAATAACACTTTAGAGACTGGACTGGTGACTCCATAAATGTCTAATCAATTAAAAAGGGTGGATCGATTCAAAACCCATATTTTATACTCTTTATACAGAGAGATATCGTTTAATAATGAGAATAATATAATGCTCCTGATGGTATTGGCTGGACCACAATGCTGAGAAATATGTTCTGAGATGCATTTTCACAGTCCTTTGAGGGAAACTTCCCAGAAAGGCAGTGGCCTTGCCAACATTCAATTGGTCAGATAAAAATGGCTTCATCTCAAATGATTAATTAATGCTAAGCATTATATATTTACTTCACAACATGCCATGGTTAAGAATTACAGATTTGTTATTCTTGCAATGAAATTCCAATGAAATAATTTACGATTCATTAATGAAATAAGTATTTGTGAGTATGTATGATATTATTTTATGTATTACTATAAAATAGTTGTGCATTATTCATCATTTTACAGAAATTGATAAGCTTTTGCATAGTTCATCTTCTCAGACACAAATACATGCAAGAGCATAGCTTGGGGCCAGAGAGCAGTGTCAGCAAATAATTAGAAATAAGTCCTCCATTATTAGCCTGATTTTCATGACAACGGTAGAAATACATTTAGCTTTTCCATATTCTAAAGAATCTTACTCATCATGCACAACAATATTCGATGTCCTTCCCACAACAATACACACTACACACAGTACGAAACGTAAAGTTGGTGACTGAAGCTGTCTGTGGGTCCCCAACGACTGGCTTGAGAGACACTGCACTAGAACATTCAAGCTGCCCACACAATCAAATTAAGCAGCGATGAGCGTATGAGAGATAGTGTAGGGTTCTCCATCCCAATCAGGTTGACAAAGTGTTGTTCAACCAGGTTGGGCGCCGAGATTTTGGGCCCCATGAAAGCATATCATATTGGGCCCCGAACCCAGATCAATCCAATTATGTTACAATTTTTAGGGCCGCTGTCACTCAGGGGCACTTGGAAGAATCCTAACTTTCCCATTCTTTACAGCACCCCTGTAAGCCAAGAATGCCTCCATAGCAAACGAATCACAACCAGCTATAGTGTAGTTTTGCCATGTGTGTGCAGAGGAAGAAAGACGAAGGCTTCATCGCTGCGTATAGAATGCAGTGTTGACTCTGGAGCAGATCCCAGAAGCAGCAGGCAAGAGCAAACGGAACAACCTGCATAGGATGCCAATCCATCACGGGTCATACACATGCAAACACTGTGGATAGCAGTCCAGCACATTTTTTTTTGGATTGAAGAAATGATATACATTCAGACTCCAAACTCCACAAACAAGGAAGGTAATCAAAAAAACAACCCTGAAGGTATGAAGCTACAGTGCTAACCACTGAGCCACCCCAAAAATATGAATATTAACATACACTAGATGGCCAGACGTATGTGGACAGTCCTACTGATTAGAGGAAGTGTCATATTAAGCCAGACTCACTGCTAACACTGGTGTATAATTAAGCGCAGAGTCATGCAGTATCCTACAACAAGCACTAGCAGCAGAACAGGTGTTTGTACAGAAGACGTTAGTGACTTTCCACTTGGAACCATCACAGGATGCCACCTTTCCAACAGGTCAGTTCTCCACATATCAGTCCTGGTAGAACTGTCCTGGTAAACCACAAGTGAAGTGAGTGAAGATTGAAAAGCCCGGAAGCCAGTTTGTTGTGCAGCGGTAAACACACAAGCTCACAGAAAGGGACCTGATCACCTAACATCAAAACCCAACCTGGATAGTAGTAAATTCCAGTAATTTTCCAACATCTAATGTGAAGCCTTCCCAGAAGAGCTGTAGCTATTACAGCAATAAGGGTGGATATTAATACCCTTGGTTTCAAAATGAGATATTGGAAAAGTTGATGTTCACATACTTTTGGCCATTTAATGTAGTAAAATCTTTCATTTAGCAAAATCAATGACCTTGCTTATTATAGGAAAAATATTTCTCTTCATTGGACAATTACAGTAAACTGCAGAGAGCAGTTCCTTGCAAAGCAAGGGTATAAATATGTCTGTCTTGCAAAACTGTAAATGGTAGGGAACCAAAAAGTAACAAACATAAGTTTG